>CACRXK020000850.1:0-65923 GCA_902702795.2 Paramuricea clavata
ATTTACCTTTTTTTGTTGAGGTCTGAGTATTCTTTCATCTTCTTTTCTCTTATGCTTTTTCTATCAGAAGCTCTCGAGTGGAAGGGATAGTAATGCAGTAGGAATGGCCACACTTCATATCGTACTTCTGGGAACACACCACCGAAAAATACCTCCTGGTTTAAATGTAAAAGTGTAAGTAAATTCCTTGATTGATAGAAGTTAGAGCCAGTAGGCTATGCACTTAATTATTAATACTGGGGATGGTGTATTATGTCGCACCTTGATAAACCTGCTCACCCATTGAGCTGTAATGCTCCACCCACATGCAACTGGCTTTATTAATGATACTCTGTCTAATGTCAGACAATTTTACTTGTTAAGGGGAGAGTCTTGCATGTTACTGGGAAAGAGTATTGGCCTTTTGGAGAGTAAAATTGTCAGCTTTATCAGTCAGCATATTAGTCAACACCAATGTCACACAAACATAATTCACTAAATATTTTGCTTGATATTCAGAATAGCAATGTAGTTTTCCAATACACCTTTCTGCAAAGCATGCCATTTTGGCTATAGAGCCGGGCTATGGACCCTCATTTTCGTGTATGTGAGATTAGTTAACCGATTCAGTGGCACTACTCTCCCCCTGACAAGTAAAATCGTCTGGCATTAGACAGTCTAAAGTATGTAGGGCGCATTGCCTTACAGGGTCTCTTTACCAAGACAAAGCTTACGGTAGACATGTTTGGTAGCACAGGAGATTTTACTTACACACTGGATTTCAAGTACTATAGGAATTCCTTTAGGAAACTATAGGAATTCCTTTAGGAAATCCAACAGAAGTAAGCAGTCGAACCTCAACTTACAGTAACATGCTTAACTCGGCATTAAGTGGGTACCTAACCACATTTTCCAAACGTAATTTCAAGGACAGTAATACGGAAAGTGATATTAATTAATGGGACACAAGGTTAAATATTAACATATTAGGTTCCGCATTAAAATAATTACGCCACGTAAGCTAATACTTAATATATATACAATCACAACATATTATACCTTGCGAAAATTAGGCACATCTTCGAGTTGCCCAGCTTTGTTGAGAAACGTTTTCCATCTAGCTTTAGTCATCGGATAATACCGACTTTCCTCGAAGCTTTGATTTGGCGAGATCGAATATATGGGCACAACAGCAAACGCTTTTTTTCTGGCTCGCTCTTCGTCGGGTAGTCTCATCTTTTTACACAGGCTCCAATTTTCAAAAATTTCAACTAAATGATTCATTCCGCCCAAATCAAAATGAAACACTTTGTAGTGATTTTCATGATTGCCCACTACAAAATGACCAGAGGTCGTATCTTCTTTGAAGAAGAACTTCAAAGATTTCATTTCCGTCAAGTCTATGTGAAAGACACCAGGGAACGATTCATTTATAAAATTTTCATCATTAGTGGTCATAGGTCGAATTTGTTCATCTGTTACGTAACTTTCCTGCAGAAAGGCATTCGATGTCCAGTGTAGGATTAATCTAGTGTATTCATCGTTGATCGTACAAGCTTTTAACGTCAAATAGCCCGGTATGTTCTTGCCATTGAAAACACAAACATTGTTCTTGCAAAATATGGTCTCCCCTTGATCGCTTTCGTCCGAGTCTTTGTAAAATCGTGGTAGATTCTGCTTCCTAGTGCTTTGCCGTTCTCTGGCTTTCATATTTCCAATAACAAACAACATAAGCCGACTTGTTTCCATATTTACTGTGGCAAAATTTGTTTAAAAACAATAAATATTGCCTAATTTGGAAAAGTGTGTAATCTTTAATTTTGCAATTGTTTGCAATATACTCTTTGTTTATATCACGCTCGTGGGCATCGCGTGGACTTCCGTTTCCGGTTGTGCAACTCGTGACGCAGAATTTGTTAATGAGCCAAAATTGCGCAAATTAATAAATTATTGAGTGATTTTTAGTTTTTTGAGGTTTAAAGTCCTCGAAAATATGAGAAAAGGTGCGTTTACTACGATACAAAAAAATAGGATGGCTAATATCTTGGTATCTCATGTATATCAATAATTAAAACAGGCATTGGAGAGGTCACGGGTGTAATTGTTTTGATGACATATTAGGCAAGGTGTCATTGTTTTGAAGTCCCATTTCCGGTTCTTACTGTTTCGAAACCTAAATTATTCCCACATATCTTGGGAGGGGAACTGAAAACTAGCGTAGAATTATAGAAGTTTTTTCATCAAGCTACTGACAATATTCACTCAATCTGCCTTTCAAAAAATACAAACCAGGCGAAGTTTCTCATTTTCTGCAGAAATTTTTCAAAAATGAGTCAGTAACAAGTTTTGCCAATGCCATCATAGTTAGTAGAAAATAAACGTGGTTTGGAAGCTTGACAAAAGTCATTGTTCTATGTTTTTGTCCAAGTTTATGGAAATTTGTGTACTCGGATTCTGTATAATAAGGCGATTACCCAATAAGAACCTTAGTTTCAATCGCTCAACCGTAATATTTGAATATTAATAAACGCAAGACAAAAGATGTGTGCACTCGGAACTACATTTCAACATCAGTTGAAGTTTGAATAGGAAATTCTTTGAAGTTTACCGGCCTTCCTAACCATGTTTATTTCTATTAACTATGATGCCATATAGCCGAAGCGGTATGGTTTTCAGAAGTTAGTTTCATATTCAAATCAAAATAAACATCTTTAGTATTTTTGCCCAAGTGAACATAACAAATCCTACAAGTTGATTGGTCAAATTTGACGTATTAAGCTGTTATATTCACCTACAGGTGAATATAACAAAACCGAAATTTTCAAAATGGCGGCTAGCCGTTTTGTGGACGTTATACTCATAAAGAAGTAAGCGAAATTAAAATAATTTCAGTCCCAAAAAACACAAAAATACTAAACAATTATTCGCCTTAGGCTCGGTGATTATCGGGGAATATTCACCTCGACTTCGTCTCGGCAAATATTCCCCGATAATCACCTCGCCTTCGGCGAATAATTAAATATTTTAGTATACAATATATATTTGCAAATTGTTCACAAACAACGCCAAAATATTTTAATACAAACTTTCGTATATGATAATTAAAAATATATTATATAATTTTATACATTATACTGCTATATGCTACACAAATTAAATTCGACACTGCACACGTAAAACGCGCAAATTGTTACGGAGGGGGTGGGACCCCCCCAAAAATAAAAACGAATCATCTGGATTGGCAGGGCAATGGCAAAGAGTTTCAATGATAGAATGTAGAGTTATTAAGTAACTTACAGGGCTTTCAGAGGGAATTGAATAGAATTTATAGATCTAAATTTTACAGATATTGGTCCAAAAATAAGGGGGTTTCACACATGTTTTAACAGGAATTTGTACGGAAAAATATTTTTGACCGTTTATTTAACTGGTAAAATAAATAGAAAAAAAAGAGAAAAAAAAAAGAAAAAAAGAGAAAAATAGTGGCCAGAAAAAAAATTGCTGCAGGGCACCCTCGGTTTTGGCAGGGCAATTCTGGCAGACACCCCCCCCCCCTCCCGAATTAAAAGGGGCTAGTTTCGCCCCTGGTGACAAGTCTGGAACAAGTTGTTATCACCTTTCTACAAGGTTGATAACGGTAACAGACTTGCTGCAAGTTGTTCCAACAAGACGCAGTAATACAGGCTTGTCAAGATGTTACAAGAACAAGATGGTAACAATTGTTACAAGATGATAACAACTTGTTCGAGACTTGTCAACAACTGGGAACAAGCAGTGCGAACACATCTTGTCGACACGCTGCGTGGTTTTTACGCGTGTAGTAGCGAGAGTAATATTTCATTCTTAAAGTTTAGAAACAAGATGGCCAATTTGTTCTTTTAATTTTTGTATGGAGTGAATACTGGATACTAAGCCATCAGCAAAAAGTGACTTGAGTTTTTCCAGATATATTTCCCATTGTACGTCTTGGTAAGCAATATTTTGCACTTTCATTTCATTTAGTAACCTCCATAACAATTTCAGAGCCGCCCAACGAACATCCAATGGCATACCTTTATCTATCAAATAAATAGCTCTATCAGTTCTAAACAGAGGTCCAAGTCAGAACACAGTTTCCTTTATTCATCCGGTATTACTACAAGAGGAAACCTAAACTAACTCTTTATTTTTACTGTATATCTCTATCAGTTCTAAACTGTTCTTCCTAGAGGTTAGTAAAGGTCATTCCTTTATTGATCCAGTGTTACTACAGGAAGAAACGTAAACTAAACTAACTTTATTTTTACTGTATATCTCTATCAGTTCTAAACTGTTCTTCCTAGAGGTTAGTAAAGGTCATTCCTTTATTGATCCAGTGTTACTACAGGAAGAAACGTAAACTAAACTAACTTTATTTTTACTGTATATCTCTATCAGTTCTAAACTGTTCTTCCTAGAGGTTAGTAAAGGTCATTCCTTTATTGATCCAGTGTTACTACAGGAAGAAACGTAAACTAAACTAACTTTATTTTTACTGTATATCTCTATCAGTTCTAAACTGTTCTTCCTAGAGGTTAGTAAAGGTCATTCCTTTATTGATCCAGTGTTACTACAGGAAGAAACGTAAACTAAACTAACTTTATTTTTACTGTATATCTCTATCAGTTCTAAACTGTTCTTCCTAGAGGTTAGTAAAGGTCATTCCTTTATTGATCCAGTGTTACTACAGGAAGAAACGTAAACTAAACTAACTTTATTTTTACTGTATATCTCTATCAGTTCTAAACTGTTCTTCCTAGAGGTTAGTAAAGGTCATTCCTTTATTGATCCAGTGTTACTACAGGAAGAAACGTAAACTAAACTAACTTTATTTTTACTGTATATCTCTATCAGTTCTAAACTGTTCTTCCTATAGAAAGGTCATTCCTTTATTGATTCAGTGTTACTACAGGAAGAAACGTAAACTAAACTAACTTTATTTGTACTGCATATAGCTCTATTAGTTTCAAACTGTTCTCCCTAGGCCTAGAGGTCCAGCAAAGGTCATTAATGCCTTTATTGATTCAGTGTTACTACAAGAGGAAACCTACACGGTACTAACTTTATTTATTCATCCATGTTTATACTGCATAGCTCAGACAGTTCTAAACTGTTCTGTCTATATATAGAGGCCGGTCATTCCTAGTTGGTCCAGTGTTATATTTCGGGCAGGAACCAGAGTACCTACAGAAAATCTGCGATGTTTAGTAGGGTCAAATTTGAACTATTACTTCTCGCATGCTACAATGAAGAAATTATAGTCGGTTTTTTTTTCAGGATTCTCTCTTGGGTCCGTTTTTGCAGAGAAGATGGAGTGTGTTAAAGCAGAGGCACTAAGGGACACTATAAACTGGTTAAAGATGGCGAATGCGTAGTTTTTCTTGTGTTGTGAGTTAAATTCCAGCCATTTTTTCTTAATTATCGGGTCCCCAACTGAAAACTAATTTCCACACGTCACAAATTTAACTCAAACAACTTCGTTTTTACTGCACTGAAACTTTGGTGAGAAGATTGAGTTATTTGGGGCCGTTTTACGACCCTACAGAATCCCTGGAAAAAGCCCCTGATAGTCATGCATGCAGGTACGACTGTAGAGTGTAGGTGACTACTTTTCGGAATTGTGTATTATTCTAAATCATACCTAATTCAGACTCTTTCATTTCTGGCAGGCACTTTACACAAACTTGGAGAAAATATTTTAGATATCTGGACTGACAAGCTGACCAGGCCACGGCTTTATTGGCAGCGGTTTGAAGTAATTTGATTAATATGAAGGCATCCCGTTTTGATATCCAAATATCAAAAAGTTGTTTTATATGTGACAATGTATCGATTCGTTCTGTGTTTGTGAGGCTGGACCAGAAATTTGGAATATTCAGGGTCCTCTTTAAACCTTCTGCAGCCACCTGACAATTGACAAAACACAAAGAACAGCAGTTTTATGTGGAAGTAGTTTTATATGGAACAGTAGTTTTAAAGGAAATACTGTATACTGTACAATTTCCGTATTTTCAACTCTCTATTACAGATGCCTCGCTATTTTGGACATCCTCCATTTCCCGACAAAATCCTCATACATTTTCTTTGAAAAAAACCTAGTATATAACATTGACCCTTTCTAACCGTACGCATAAATTTAACCTCGTCGTTAAGTTGTTTAACACCGTGATCATGATGATGATCATATTGTAATTTTCCCACTGTAGTTCGTTTCAATCATCGAAAACAGTTATTCATTCAGTACAGTTATTGTACAGTATGTTGGGTAATGTTAGCTGATTTGGAAAATGATTTGGAAGGCGGTTGGATCGGGTTTGACTTTGTCTAAAATTTCCATACAACATTGTGTAACGTTTGACAAATACGGGCGATCATTGAACACGTAATTCTCGCACCATTACGGAATCGTTTCAACAAGGCTTTTTTTAAAAGACACTCGGTTTATTTGCTGAACACTTAAATAGTGTCAGTGAAGTTTTAAAAGTTACGTCATCATAATGACACGGGCACCTCGCTATAGCAGCGATACTTTACTCTTTCTGTTTGGGGTGTCAGTATTAGAGAGGCTGAGTATTTAAATTGTAAAATTATATTTGCTCTGGTCAACTTGTGTATTTACCTGTTGTATGAAGGAGTGCATTTTGTTGTTTAGTAGGACACCGAAGACAGTGTTTAAAGAGAGGAGAGCTAAAGGAAACCATTGATTCAGTTGTGCAAGTTTACATGACCACTCAGTCGCAATGGAACACATAGATGAAAGAGCAATACTCTGGCAAATGGTTAGTCTGAAAATAATACATAACAATCAACAATTTCATTATCCAAAAATGATAGTTGAATGGCTATGAAGCAAATTTGAGAATGGTAAGCTTATACTGACTTATAATACCCTGCATAAGTTCCTTGGCTTAGTCCTTACCCATAGTTACTTTTGTCTTCAGTTTTAGTTATTATTGTTAACAGATTTTTACAGGAAATCATAACTATATAAGAAACAAATCAGTACTTTATGACAAATTTTTCATCTTCATATTTGGGGAAAATACAGCCCAGTCCCCAGAATTGAATTTTTCATGCGGAAACTGACTCGCGAGTTATACATTTGACTGGGATTTTCTACAGAGGGAAACATTTTCCATGCTGTAGCAAATCCCAGTCAAACGTTTGCAAAAAAACTAAATATTCAAAACGTTGTACCTCGTTATCTTAAATCGTCCAATTAATTTAAACAACGTGACATTTTGGTTGTAGACTAACTTGAGTATGAAAATGCCAGTTCTAGGGTCCATTTTGGCTCAATGCAGATATCGAGACGCAAAATTGATGACGCTATTATTAACTCGGATAGCAATACATATAATATAGAATCAATATTGACATATTGTGATTGAATTCATACCCAAATTCATACCTTGTGTTGCAATATGTTGACCGCTCACGTCGAGAAAATCACAAAATATTTTCATTAAACTACATGCCAGCGAACGAACGATGTAATTTTCCGAAGGTAAATATCTCAATAGCCCGTTCAGTCTTTGCTCAGCATCTATTGAATTCTGAGGCTTAAATTTTGGACAATTTGCTAACTCCGTAATCAATTTAACTTGAGCATTTATCGTTAAGGCCTCGGAGGGATGTAGTTGTTCCAATTTCGTCATAACATCTGCAAAATCAACGGAGTTCTGTTCAATTTCCTTCAATATTTCACTCCTTAATTCCGCCATTTTGTTTTAATTTTCCACGCAAAATAAATGTTTGTCTGAGGGTTACTTCATATAGACTACTTTATAAAGTCTTTCTGTTTGTCCGTTTGTTTTGTCACGTTGATCGATTTTTTCGGTAGATTTTTTAGCCAGAAAGGTAATTTAAACTTTGACTTACTTTGGGCTCTTTACTGTAAATATGCTCTAAGCTTTAACCTGGCTTTATTATAACTTTATTGGCACCCATCTAGTTAATTTTGAAGATCAAAGCGCGACTTGCACGCGAGATTACGCGCGTGTCGTTCACGACAGGACACGATGCTTCCACTGCCGCTTTTGCGCGGGAAATTTCAATTTCCAATTATGATTTTATCATTCGTCCATGTTTTAGAATTTGTTTACTTGAGAAATTTATTGTACAGTTTTTGTTTCAAAATTACTTTCTAGCTTACAATGGAAGAAGAAAAAGCAAGCGAAGTGAACAACAAATATATCAATTTAGACGAATTTCACAAAAATTCAGGGGGAACATTTGATATGAACTCACTAGTGCCAGATATGGCCAAGGCAGAACCATGTTGTATGGGAATTGATGAAGCTGGCCGTGGGCCTGTGTTAGGTAAGGGGAAGGCTGTTTGGGTGATGGGGTTGTGTAAAGTTTGGGAGTGTTTATATTGAGGTGTGTCAGCTGCCGTTCCATGGCAACTTAGGGGCTGATTACATCATTTACATGGAGAACTTTCAACCCCGGGCCGGGGTTGAACTCAGCCCTGTTAACCAGGTTGAAATGTTTTGCAATTCATGGATAATTTCAACCCTGGGGTTGAAACACTATACTATACGTTCTCGACATTGATTCCCGGAAGTAAAAAAGCCTTCATTTTGTTTTCTTGTAATAAATAGTCACTACCACGCATGCTCAAATACAAGGGGCATTTCACTCCAAAAAAGCGTACGGGATTTTCGGATTTTTAAAAATCCGCGGATTATTTAGCGGATTTTCCCCGGATTTTTAGCGGATTTTTGAAGAGAAAATCTGTTGGATTTTCCGGATTTGTTCGGATTTTTTCCGGATTTTTTGACGAAGTGTACGGGATTTTTGGAGTGAAATGCCCCTCGCTCAAATAAGTCATGATGATTTCAGCCCTGGGTTGAAGCGACTACATGACAAAATTTTCAACCCAAGGCTGAAATTCCAACCCTGCTAGCTGAAACAGGGTTGAAATTTCAACACCGGGGGTTGAACTCAGCCCTGGGTTGAAAATATTGTCATGTAATCACGTGTTTGATTTTGATAGAGTTTTGTATTACAGACAGGGCTGAAATTTCTACCCGGTAAACAGGGCTGAATTCAACCCCGGAGTTGAAAATGCTCCATGTAATCAGCCCCTTATTGACTCTTATTGTAAAAGTTACCTGTGCTGGACCATATGGCTGGACATGACTGTTCTCCTGGTTTGAAATGTGTTCACATGATGTTGTTCAAGTGGGCAGTGCACTAAAACCATTGAGCTATGTATACAATTTTGCAAAATCCAGGGGTGTGCAGAAATTGTGGCGGGCTCAAAATGAGTGTTGGTCAGTGGTAATTACCATGGGAAATAGGACCCAGTTCTTGAGTGGCATTAATATGGCATCAGCAAATGTCAAACTCCGTCAAGTATTTTCTGACACTTTTTGCCAAGCACTCTCGTAATAGACCTTATGCATAATGATGTCACAAGGCTTGATGCCCGCGAGGAATGCTGGTCTTAATAGTCATTGTGTGGGAAAATTTCCGATAGTGGCCATTTTGAATTATTTAATTTTCCCGGGCGATCACGACCAAGACCAGCATTCCTTGCAGGCACCAAGCCTTGTGACATCATTATGCATAAGGTGTATTGTATAGCTTGAATGATTGGGACCATTGCTCAAAACATTGAAGTTTATGATTTACACTACACAACTTTTGCCTAAAACTGTTGCATGCAACCTGCTTACAACTTGAGTTGTACTTTGTAAATCAAGCACATGACTTGTCAACATTGTCATAGGTAGTTGTATCTTATTATATAGCTCATCTATATGTTCCAGTTCACCTAACCCTTCTAGGATTACAAAGCCCTAATGATAGACTTGACATATAAAATTAACACTTTATAAATTACAAATTTTTAGGGCCAATGGTATACAGTACAAGTTATTGTCCATTATCTCAAGATGAAAAGCTGAAAGAATTGGGGTTTGCAGGTTAATTAACTAACACAACCAATTATTACTGTCTGCTCATAATTTACGAGTTTCAGTAAGCATCAGCGAGCCGCATATGGTGGTTGACTGCAGAAAATGATGAGACAGATGCAAGAGAATTAACCCATTGAGCACCAGCGTTCTCCCCTTGACAATGGTCGGCTTTGGACAGAGTAAAATAATAAAGTACTAGGGCATATTGGGGTGTAATGAGACTTAATGGGTTAACTAGACACATGGGCATATAGACTGATTAACCCATTGAGCACCAGTGCTCAATCCCCCCATGACGTGTAAAATTGGAATAATAAAGTAGGACACATTAGGGTGCGATGCAACTTAATCAATTTTGCATCAAATACATAACTTTGACATATTGAAGATAATTAGTTCACTCTTGTAACTGCTGGTTGATCACATATTTGCTGCACAATAGTGCTTAGTGAAACCCACCTACACAAGACAAATAATTAAATATCAACTTGTAGATTCTAAGACATTGAATGAAGAACAACGTGAAGGATTATTTAAAACAATCAATGAAAATAGTCAAATTCTTGGCTGGATCACAAGAGTACTTTCTCCAAACTATATCTCAAATGAAATGTTGAGAAGGTGGGTGAATTTCAACAAAGCCTAGAGAAGCCGAGGTAGCCATTGTTTGTATTAAATGTAACAGTTCTTTGTCCAGCCTGTGAACAGTCTAAAGCATTTCTGTCTAGAGTTTTCCAATTTTCAAATTTGGACCACCCCTCCCTCTCTCAAATTGTCCCCTTCATCTTTCAAATTTGAACCACAATCCCCCTCTCTCAAGCCACCTCTCATCTTTCAAATTTGGACCACCACCCCTCTCTTAAGTTGTGCTCCTCCCCCTCATTTTTCAAGTTTGGACCACCACCCCCTTTTTGAAGTTGCCTCCTCATTTTTCAAGTTTGGACCACCACCCCCCTCCCTCAAGTTGCCCCTTCATTTTTCAAGTTTGGACTACCACCCTCTCTCTCAAGTTGCCCTCTTATTTTTCATGTTTGGACCCCACCCTTTCTCTCAAGTTGTCCCCCTTCATCTTTCAAATTTGAACCACCTCCGCTCCCAAGATCTTTTATTCTTCAAATTTTATTTGGACCTACCCCTTCCCCTCAAGTACCCCCCTCTCAACTAACCCTCCCCCCTGAGCTTATGATGGCCATAATTTGATATTCTAATTATCAGGACAAAGAACAATTTAAACCAAATATCTCATGACACTGCAATCTGGTTGATCAAAAGTGTCCTGGAAAGTGGCGTGAATTTACAGCAGGCAAGCATGTTTTTGGATATTTATAATTTGTCTGTCATCTTTATTGCTCTTGTTTTATTGCGGGGAAACCAAGATGCGAAAGAGTGGCCGACAATTTTCACATATTTCACATTTATTACATAGGTTCAATTCCAGCAGCATATTATGCCAAGAAATATTAGGGAAAACGTTTTTGTGGGTCAGAATTTGAATTCGTACCGTAGGTCAAGACTAGCATGGTCTAAAATTTTGGAAAATTATTAGAGGTCAGAAAAAAGGTTAAACTACTATCTGCTATACGTTAATGCTTCGTTAAACCAACCTATTGTGAACAGATTAGTTATTTTTATGCATCCTTTAACTTTACAAACGTATACCATTCAGTTGTCTCACATGTCCTTTATCACTTCTGTGACATGAGGTTGATAACTGCTTATGTAAGTTCCTGCAGTCTAAAATTTCATGCTTTCCACATGTACTTTCTTTAGAGACACGGCCAACTTGCCTCCTGAAAGTGCCTCTGATTGATTTACATATTTATTGACATATGACTGTTGACATTGTTTTTTAGTATTCAATATTTGAGCCATTAATCCATTTACCCAACTTTTTACTCACTCAAAATTTTGTTTACCCAACACTTTTCTCTAGTCTGTGCCGCCCCCCGCCATAAATAATGACTGGTTTCTAAACAAAAAATAATGAAAAGTAATTTCTTTCCCAGGTATATGTGGATACCGTTGGTGATCCTAACAAATACCAGAAGAAACTAGAACTCGAGTTTCCACAACTTGAAATCACAGTCAAAGCAAAGGCTGATGCTCTGTTTCCAATTGTGAGCGCTGCCAGTATCTGTGCTAAGGTAAATATCTGCGCGGTAGGCTAATATCCAGACGACTCTCCGGCATCAACTCTCATGCAACTCCTGTTCTCGTTTGCAGACCGGGGCATGAGAGTTGAGAAAACTCTCATGCAAACTCTCGCTTCTCAACTGTCATATAGTCCACTCTCATGCAACTCTCGTTCTCGTTTGACCCGGGGCATGAGAGTTGAGAAAACTCCCATGCAAACTCTCGCTTCTCAACTCTCATGCAACTCTCGTTCTCGTTTGACCGGGGCATGAGAGTTGAGAAAACTCTCATACAAACTCTCGCTTCTCAACTCTCATGCAACTCTCGTTCTCGTTTGACCCGGGGCATGAGAGTTGAGAAAACTCTCATGCAAACTCTCGCTTCTCAACTCTCATGCAACGCTCGTTCTCGTTTGACCGGGGCATGAGAGTTGAGAAAACTCTCATACAAACTCTCGCTTGTCAAGTTTCTCCCTCGTCAGTTTGGGGTTTTCTTTACGTTGTTACTAAAAAACGTTTGTGTTTTAGGTTGCAAGAGACAGAGTTATCCAAACCTGGACATTTATTGAAAAAGTTTCCTTTCCAACGGCATACGGGTGTGGCTACCCCTCAGGTATAATTTGCATTAACGCGTTCATGCGAAGAAGATATTATTTCATATCGAGTATCAATATCTTTTACCGAACACTTCTTTTTTCTTGTTGTTTTTGGTCTTCCGATGCGTATCACATGCAGTATTGAAAAGGTTACTATATTATTACTTAAACTGCAATTTATTCATGCTCGCAAAATGTTTTATACTAGAGAAGTGTTTTCTCTTTCATTCTCTAAAACTTGTATACCCAAATGCTCATTTGCAGTTTACGATACTGCGAGCGGTAAATTAATTTGCAATCAGTAGTTTGTCGTTTATACTATTTTTTTAAGCTAAATATCTTAGAATGTTTGAGACTGGCGCGCGAAAGGCACAGGTATACCAGAAAAGTGTAAAACAGCAGAGGATAAAGGATAAAAGAAAAATAGAAGGAACCTTTGATTCGAAACTCCATAGTTTTACTTGAGACGTGACGCTATCAAGTTATGCAAAACGTGTACCATTTAGATCCAGCGACCAAGAAATGGTTGGCCGATATAGTTGACAAGGTTTTTGGATTCCCACAGTTCGTAAGATTTAGTTGGTCGACTTCTAAAGATATCTTGGAGAAACAGTGTGCTCCTATTGAATGGTACGATATCTTTTTTTAATTTAGAATTATACTGCATTGTTCTTTTAAACTCGATTAGATCTTCTCTAATAAGCTGCATGCATAACTCACTGTTAATTTTAACTCCAGTTGTTATTTTAACCCCACTAGTTAAAACCACTCCCTTTGGGGGAGTAAAAATTTTGGACTTAAATCTACACCAAAAATGGATTTAAAACTACTCTACCTCAACATGTATTTCAAAATTTACTCCGCTTGGAGTCGATTTAACTCCAATAAAGGAGTACATTTTAGTAGTATAGGGAATGAGGGTTCTAGACCACTTTTTCGGCCCGCGATTTCACCCAACTTCCGGTCAGCGGTTTCCATATTTTTCCCTCAAAAACGCGGGCTCATATTTTTCTAGACCATTTTTCTATTATTTTTGGTATTATTTTTTCTATTATTTTTCTAGACCATTTTTTATCTATTATTTTTCAGAATTATTTTAATCTTTATTATCATATTTAATTATACTCAAGGGGCCTAGGCTCTTAGGGTCAAACACATTACTTGAATCATCTTTTTTATCTTGTGTGCTCACTCCAATGTTAATATTATTTGATACAGAGAAATTTATATCACCAGCCTTTCCATTCTTACTAGAACTCTTACGACAACCACAAATCTTACCTAAGCAGGAGAAGCATGACCTCCACCTTGACATCTTATCTTATGATAAACCACATGTTAACTACCTGACCCCGAATATCGGAGTGACCAGCAAAAGGACATATCCATGCTAGTACCAGTGGGCATTGAGTGTTCAGGTTTAACTATAATACACCAGGCTAGCGTGTTATCTACCAACTCAGCCTGGGCTCCTAAATAGAACATACTATTACCCTTGAAAACGTAGCAAGCTGTACTTCCACCGGTAGTTGTGTAAGTTCCATTAAACCAAGTGTGTGACAGTCTTCTTAAGTCAACCGTGGCAAGAGTGATTTCCTTTTTAACCTGTGTAAATTTTCCGTTAGATTGTTTTTCCCATACAGTAGCCCACAGGATCAAAGGTAGGGGTATATTTAGAACAGTTGAAAAACGTGGGTAGTCTGTTTTTATAGTTATTGACTCAAGGTTCAGGTCTGCCATATTATTAATAGGATCTGTTCTCCATGAAGGTGGAATCTGATCGTGACAGTAAGCGTAGTACCTTGTTGCTGCAACTGAACCACCACGATAACCCCAAATCCATTCTGCATGTATATGTCGCCGTATTCTTACATATCTTAAGTCAGCCGTTGCTTGAGTAAGACCAGTTGAAGGTTTTAGGAAATTCTTTTCTACCCACTGTTTGTTAACAGCGTCCTTGTCATTTACAGGATCCTTCAGATCAAGAATTTCACTTGAATCTCCCATATCCAAATCACCTTTTACCAGTCCACCTCTACTACTCATGAACTCATCTGTTGCCCATTTCTTATTAACAGCTGAACCGTCAGTAGTAGGATTTCCAACCCTAGTCAACTCGTAATCGTTAACATCTAAGTTACTAGCTAAAATGCCGCCATCACGCTTAAGAAACTGTGAACACCAAGAAGTCATAGAACCGTAAGAAACGGCACTAGAACCTCCTGTTGACCCACTATTTAGTCCTGTAATAGTATTACCACCCATGTCAATATTACCGCTCATAGTAAAGCCACTACTACTTACAGAACTCCCACTGACATGATCCGCGACCCATTTCTTAGACACGGCAGAATTATCAGTTGTAGGAGCTCCAACATTTATTATTTCATTTCCACCCATTTTAAGGTTACCTATCATTGCTCGCGAACCGCTAAGTTTTAGTAAGTTATTTGAGTACCTTTTAAGATACTGCAATCTTACAAGACTATCTGAGTTTCCAGGGTCGGAGTTACAGCTGGGTGCATTGCTGAAATTAACAGTACCACCAACATTTAGGGATCCTGTTCCATCTAACCGCAAAAATGTTCCTTCATTTAAATTAAACCATGACTTTGTAACAACAGCCTGGTCAGTAGTAGGATCACCGGCATTCTTAATTTCATGTCCACCCATGTTAATATTACCTGCCATGGTAAATCCGCTACTACTAATAGAACTTCCACTAACATGATCAGTGACCCATTTCTTGGAAACAGCAGAATTATCAGTTGTGGGAGTACCTAGTTTTATTATCTCATTGTTTCCCATATCAAGATCATCAGACAGAGTAAGTCCACTGTAAGTTTCACGCCTTTTACGACCACCGCTAATCTTATCTTCCACCCATTTTCTGGAAACAGCAGATTTATCGGCACTAGGAGCCCCAATATTTTTAATTTCATTACCTCCCATATGAAGATCACCTGTCATTACATTTGAACCGTCCAGTTTCAAGGCAAAGCGTGAAATTTGGTTAACCACAGTTTGAATATTGGGAATAGCTATTTTTGCACCAAGGTTGTTGGTCGTATAGATTGAATTACCATTTGCAATGGTTAGATCACCATTTAGAGTGAATCCTGATGTAACCCACCTTTTACTAACAGCAGATGTACTCGAACTAGGATCACCAACATTTTTAATTTCATTTCCACCCATATTAAGATCACCTGACATTGTAAAACCAGAGGTGCCAGGAATCGTAGACAGCTTATTCTCAACCCAACCCTTAGATACAGCTTCACTGTTAAGTTTAGGCTCTATAAGATCAAATAACCTCCAACCTCCCATGGACACATCTGCTTGCATAATTCCACCTTTTAATCTAAAGTTATTATCGACCACCCACTTCTTTGTGACAGCTGACTGGTCCTCGGAGGGATCCTTAAGATTCTTAATCTCGTGGTCTTCATATCGATATCCCCAGCAATATTAAGTCCAGTTACAGGTCTATTTAGCATTCCAACTACCCAGTCCTTACTAACAGCAGACTTTCCAGTTGTAGGATCACCTAAAGCCTTTATTTCATTTGTTGACATATTGAGGTCATTTGTAAGGATAAGTCCAGGTAGACTTGCGTGTGCATGTCTGCGGCTACCCTCAACCCAGCTCTTACTAGCAGCATCACCTGGGTTAGTAGGATTATCAAGATTAGTTATCTTATTACCTCCCATGTTGATATCCCCAGTCATTGTAAACCCTGCTGGTTGAATTGTAAGAGCAGCCTGTTTAACTATCTCATCATCCACCCACTTTCTTGTGGTCGCAGAAGTATCATCTGTAGGTGCACCCAGACCTTTTACCTCATTACCATCCATCTCAATGTCGCCCTTCATGGTAAATCCGTCCTTATCAAACACACTACCACTTGATGGATCAACTTTATTTACTCCTTTGTTGTATCCCCTATAGAGAGCCATTTTATAACATACACAATGTTTACAAGATAATTTTCATTAGAATAAATACAACTACAGCACCAATCCCAGCTCCAGCGATAGCGTTAACTCCTGAAGACTCATGGGTACTAACCGCATCATGTTTCATGATAGGAACAACTTGAGTCTCAGAACTTATAGAACCTTCCTGAGGCTTAACTCTTGTAGGACCTCCCGGAACCTTTTTATTTCCATCAATAGTATCAAGGTGGTGAACTGGTGTATTGTCTTGATGCTGTTTCTTTGGGGGATTAGCCTTCTTAACCCCAACATAATTAAGTTCGGTATTAACTCCTCTTTTCATATCCTTTGTTGTGTTTTTTAGAATATTGTTATACCCAGGTATAGGCTTACTTAGAATTATGAGACTTGACGGAATCAGAACAGTTCCAGGGGTGACGGCTGTGTTAAGTACAACATTTGTGTCTCTAATAGCAATTCTCATATTACCTAGAGTTACAACAGGATCAGCTTGAATAACGCAATCATTTACCAGTGCGCTGAACTTAACCTGGGTAGCAGACGACTTTCCATAGCTTCCAGTGATAGGTGATCTGGTAGCTGCCTGTGCACCTAACACAGAGTAAACGTAAGCTTCAATTGATTCCCCTAATAGAAGTAAGCCAGTTTTTGTAAGTCCAAAATACGGATCAGTCTGAGTACTAACAAACCTTAAATAATCAGACTTACTAACAAGTGCAACAGATACCCTTTCCTCATAGTGTACACGAATTCCTTTTAGAAACCCATTAACAGTCATAACTGAAGAATTGGTTACATTTCTTACAGGATTGCTACCATCACCCCTACCCTTTATCCAGTTACTTTTTTCCCAGTCGAGTCCATAATCGTATACAACATCATAATAATCACTTTTCTTCACCCACTTACCCTTAACTGGTATATGCTTTTTAATAGAATCCAACATATCCATATAGGGAACTAATCTTTCAGGTTTGTACACATACTTCCTAATACAGTAGTAAAGGTGAAAGTTCATTATACTTGTTATCACAGGGTAAGTATCATTACTAGAAGTAAGATGACCACTTGTGATTCCACATAGGTACGTTGCGATATATGCGCCACAAAGGGCTGCAAAGTAGGGTTTTTTGTAGTCAAACACTGTACTTACACCATCAATCTTAATACTGTCTTCAATTTTAGGAAGCATATTTCCGCCGGCCTCCCCGGAAGTTACAAAGAAGCTTTTACCGTCCACATAAACCTTGAATGAATGTGCAGGAGTGTTCCACCCAATCCTAGGAAACCAGCTGAACCTATCAAATGTATCGTTGTTGTTTAACCTAGCTTTTACATCAGAACCCAACCTCCACTTTAGAGGCCAACCGTCAACTAAACCTAGAATCTCACTTTTTGTAACCTTTGTATCAGTCATAGGTATAAACTGTGCGGGGGTAATAATTTTCTTAGTACCTGTGAGATAAGATGTAAACTCCTTATCCTTCTTAAAACCGTCGTACCTAATATCATACGAAGATATACCGTCTAAATCAACAAACCAAGTGACAACTCCTATATCACCACTACTTGTAGTCATAGCTTCAAACCTAAACCTGTCCATATCAGCCTTAGGATACCTTCTAACAAATCTAGCCCTTTCGGCATTCTCAGCTTTTTTACCAGCAATGGGATCAACATTATTTTCATCTTTATTTCCATACTTTTTTTCATAATCTTGGTAAGACCTATACGGTGACTTCCCAACGTCTCCTCCACCTAGTCTCATTCTTAATAACCTAACGTATGTTATTAGGATGAAGTTCACAATTTTACTCCAGAGCTCACACACTATTATATCACTACAGAATTCAGTTTTAACAAGCAACTATAATTCAGTCTTCGTGAAGAGAGTTTCAGTTTTCTGGGAATATTTCAATATAAGAGAACCAACAACTATTCTCAAGGTTAAAACAGCTGGTGGTGAAACTGACGTGATTGTCAGCAAGGGCTACTATACATTTGACAGTATGAGAAAATTACTTGAGAGACACGGTGTTAAACTAACATATTTTCCAGAAACAGCAGGATGTCAGATAGAAGCTGTAAAGCAGGACATTACAATAGAAACCAGGTTTTTAACAATGCTTGGCTTTAGTAGATTTAATAATCCTATGATCCTACTAAAAGGGAGGAGTTTGACAAGTGATAGCAAAGTTGACTTTAATAATGGTCTACGATGTGTAAATATACACTGCAACCTAGTTAGTAGCAGTTACAACGTTAACCCTTGGGGAAGACCCAGCGATGTGATAACAAGTGTTACAGTTCCAACTGACAGACCATTATTAGGCTCAGTTGTTAGTTACATTGATGTTGAAAGCAGGATTTCAGTTATTAAGGGTTCTTTCTCAGAACTTGTATTCTACACGACTGATCAAGACGGGAAACCTACTGATATAGGTGAAGTGCTACTTGAGATGTACCTTGAGTAGCCAGCTTACATTAGTTAATATAAGATGGACGATGATATTATAAAAGAACAAGGACTACGAGATATTTACTACAATCCTAAGACTGGATTCCAGACACCAGAGAAACTATATCTTAGAGCAATATCAGACGGACTTAAAGTAACCAGAAACCAGGTTAAGAAATGGATAAACGAGCAAGACACATACACTAGGTACAGACAAGTGTTTAGGAAACATAAGTTCAGACAGACGTACGTTCAAACTTTAGGTGAACAGTTACAAATGGATTTAGTTGACATGACAAAATATGACGATAAGAACAAGGGATACCGATGGATCCTCACATCAATCGAAATACTAAGTAGGTACGCATTCACAGTACCAGTGTATAGGAAAAACGCGACATCAATGAAGGACGCAGTTAGTAACATTTTAGAGCAATTTAGTAATCACTTTGGTAAATACCCAAAATTCACCCAGTTTGATCAAGGCACAGAGTTCTACAATAAAGATGTAAAGTCATTGCTCAATAAACATAACATTGAATTTTTCTCTACTTACTCAGACAAAAAGGCCGCAGTTGTGGAAAGATTTAACAGAACACTGAAAGCGCTAATGTGGAAGTACTTTTACAGTGCCAGTACATATAAATGGTTAGACGTTCTTCAAGACTTAACTGATAATTACAACAGTTCAGTGAACAGATCAATTAAAACAACACCGGACAGTGTAAATGATTCCAACTGGACTGAAGTATGGAAGACACTTTTTAGTTACAATTTAGGCAAGCCGTCGGAACCAAAGTTTGCTGTCGGAGAAAGTGTTAGAATTTCAAAGTACAAATCAGTGTTCACAAAAGGGTACGAGGCAAATTTTACAGAGGAGTTGTTCACTGTGACGGAAGTGTAACACGGTCATCCAAACACGTATACAATAAAAGACAGTGCTGATGAACCAATAATTGGTAGATTCTATGAACAAGAACTGTATAGCGCTGAAGGAAGAGAACCTGATTTCAGAATAGAAAAAGTACTAAGAAGAAGAACATTAAAGGGTAAAAAGATGGCTCTCATTAAGTGGTTAGGTTATGATGAAAAATTTAACAGTTGGATACCAGCTGGAGACATCAAGTCCCTAACATAAGTTAAAGTATTATGGAGGACTATGATGACATTGAGTTAGAGGAGACAGAAAAGACGTATCCTCAATATGACGACCTCAATTATGATGACCTAACGACAGCTTTTAGTAGGTTAGATACAAGGGTGAAGGGAGAGGCTATGTATGGTGATGACCCTATAGTAATAACTAATCTTAAAAGTGAACTGGACTATGTAAAGGATCTCATGGAGAGACGTGCAATAGAAGAAACAACTTTCACCGAAGGAAATGATGGTACAGTGAACATTTCAGGTCCATCAGGAAGCACAACTGTCCCAGAAGTCAACTTTGTGGAAGACCCAAACAATTTACTTCCAGATGTGCTAGATGCATTCAATGAATCATTTGACGCTGACTGGGATGAAATAGTAGCCCGCCTAGAGAAACTAAATAAGATTTCAACAGCAAATAAAAAGAGAGACTTTGAAAACCAGGTGGAGCGTGTTCAAGCTGTCGCAAGAGTTATCAAGGGTAAGGAAGGACTAGTACCAGACCCTAGGAATAGATACGTCAGGGAACTCATAAAACGATCATCTGTAAGAACACTCAAGGATGGCACGGAGGTGCTGGTATTTAGAAGTGAACAAGGTATTAACAGAAGTGGGACACAAATAATGAAACGTGGTAAGACCAGTAAACTCGTGTACTCAAAGGACTCACCTGCTCTGAGAGAATATAAGGACCTTCTAAAGAAAATAAAAGAGGTACCTACGAATCCTGACGATATAATTGGAAGTGATGAATCAATTTATGAGGATACTAAAGAAGAGCCGCAATTTAATACCAGTGATGAGGAATACGCTGACCGTGAGAACATTGAGTTAATAGACATAAGTGCAAAACTAGGAGATCTTCCAGGGCTAACAATGCAAGAAAATAATGAACTGAGAGGTGTTCTTAACCCACCTGATGGATCAAGCATAGAAGGCAGAACAGGTCCCAATGGAGCGTTACAAATCCAGGCTGACTACTTTGATGAAGCCATTGGTGAAACCGTGGAACGAGCCACATCTGAGGAAGGTACAACTGAGTATAATTCCCTTATAGAAAGAATTGACAGTTTGAAGGAAGCTAGAGATAGGACACTAGAGCAGAGAGTAGTAGAGGAAGCAAGAGAGGCACAGTTGGAAGATATTTCTAGATTACACAGATTTATAGACTGGGTAGGAAAGGAAAAAGTGGGACTTGTAGGGATAGCAGTGTCAACAGCTAGTTTAATTACAGCCTTATTAATCCATGCTAGGGGAGCCATTGTGAAGACAGCAAAAGCCACCGGTAAAGTAGCAAAAGCACTAGCAAATTTAGCAAAGAAAGCAGGACCAATTCTAGTTCCAATCCTGAACGCAGTTGCAACAGCGCTATCATGGGAGCCAAAGGAATTGCCTGGTTAGCGTAACACTTATGGGTACTAGCTATAGCTGCAGCCTTAATGTTGTACAACTATTACACAAAGTAAATTAGCTATGGAGGAACACCAAGAGGAATACGATGACCAGAAAATGGAGGAGTTGAGGGAAAAGTATCCAAACTATGAAGAAATGGATGTAGAAGATTTAGATAGCGAATTACCGTACCTCAGCAGGGATCTTGGGGAAAGCGAAACTACTGAGGAGACCCAGGATATTAACGAGGAAATTAATTACGTACAGGAACTGAGGAGGAGAAAAATGTTAAGTAAAGACCTTACGAGAGAGCAATTAGCTGAGAAATTCCCTGACCTATCTAATCTGTCATACGATGATCTAATGGATAGGGGAGACAGACTTTTAAATGAATTAATATTATCAAATTTAGATGAAGATAGTTTCAAAGAAAAGTCGGAAGAACTGAGGTACGTCAGAATGCTATCAAACGATTACCAAAGAGAGTCAAATCTAAATAAACTTCTCAACTTAAGGGATAAGGTGAAAAAGAGGGATCTCATTAAACGGGATGATCGTAGGAGACTACAAAGGCTCAGGTTATGGGCAAGGGAGAATGCAGGCATCTTATCAGCTGTTCTAATTTCCTCATCAGCTGTAATCATAGGACTGGTAGCATCAACTAGAAACATATTGTGGAAAGTAGGTGACACAACAGGAAAACTCGATAAGCGAATCAGTGAGTTGGTAAACAATCAAATAGAACTACCACCTGTATTTCAGAAGATAGCCGATGGAGTAGAGTTAGCAGCGGATAATATATGGATAATCATTGTTTGTGCAGCAGCAGTTCTAGTATACATATACAACTAAACATTACATATTGTATAAAGTATGAATACCACAGAAAGAGAACTCCAGCCTGGCTTCAGGAGGAGCCGCATGACATCCGTAAAAGGTCCCAGAACTAGAAGTGTCGTAACATTTAATCCAACAACTATCAGTCCAGGTGAAGAGCTGTACATTAACATTCCTAAACTAAAGCCTGACTCTTGTTTAGTTCCAGAATCACTTGCACTATTATTCGACTTCAAGAATTCCAATACAAAAAGCCACTTTAATAATAACCTGTCTAAGTTAATAGCTAAACGTCTTCAGATTAAAGTAGCTGGTGAAACAGCTTATGACTGTTCAGGAGAGAGTTTGTACGAAATATACAAAGATCTATGGCTAACGCTGGGTGACAGGAAAAAGATGACAGAACAGGGTCTTGCAAGTGAGAATCTCAGGAAGCTAATCTCAGGCGACGACTCAGGTGTAAAGGTTGGTGATGCCAATAAAGTAGCAGATGGACTTCTCCATAGTGTTTACGGATCTAAGCTTAGAAAACCGATTGATAAAATAATTGCAGACCATGGACTCTACACACCGTTCTCCATGAATAACAATCCTATGTACATCCTCACACTCCCGCAATCAGATGAGATTATGACTGCCCAAGGAGGTGAAGCTAAGGGTAATTATAAACTTGACAATCTTGAGTTAGAATACGAGACTATTGAGAATGACGCCCTTGCAAGTGAAGTATCAAGGATGTATTCAACAGGCCGCTCACTGTCCTACAAACATGTCACACTAATGCGCACAAGTAATTGGGACAAGGATCTTACTATTGTCAATGAAAACATAAATATCCCCAGAAAGAGCATGTCAGCAATTGTCCTCCTATTCACGAACAGGGTGATAACCAATTCTGAAGAATATATTTACCCAAACATTGATAAAGTGAACCTAACCATTGAAGGTGTACCTAATGCGGTCTTCTCCCAAGGACTTCATAAAAATAGGTTCTTTGAAGAGGCAAAAAGATTCTTCTGTCCTATGTGCGAGAAATCTATGGCAGATGAATTTATGTCTATCAGCAGGTTCTTCAGTAGTGGTTTTGCTCTAGTAATTGATCTTAGAACGACTCAGGATGATACCACTGGAGGAGGAAGGAAGATTGTCAACACGCAGTCTGGAGTACTTATGGAAATCAAGAAGCAAGCCACAACAGCTGACGTTCAGTGCAACATTTTTGTTGTATCGGATGCCCTCCTTAACTTTGCGAATAGAGATCTATCAAGTATTCAATATTAGCTTGCACCAACGGTAAAGCATAGAGATGCAACTTGAACCACCATTCAACATGCTCATAGTAGGAATGACTGGAAGTGGTAAAACTCAGTTCTTACTAAATATGTTAGAAACGGAATACAATAAAGTTTTCGATTATATTGTGATTATATGTCCAACAATAGAATGGAATATGACTTACATTAATTGGGCTCATATTAGTGATCATGGAGTCATACAAATTCCATGTTCACAAGAAATGATCAATCTAGTTCTGAAGGCAGTGTCCACCATATTTCGTGGAACTCAAACGCTAATCATCATTGATGATTGTGCTGCAGGTCAGGATGTAAAGAAAAGGGTCTCAGAACTGGCGCGCCTAGCATTCTCCGCAAGACATTACAACCTATCAGTTATTGTAATTACCCAACAATTATCATCAATTGCAAAACCATTCAGGGAGAACATTTCCAGGTTAGTTACATTTTACAACCCTAGTCGTAGGGATATGAAGGTGATAACAGATGATTACCTAAGTGGTGTCCCTCAGGAGACAATTACGGAGATTACAAAAATACTAAAAGATAGGAAGTTCACCGCACTAGATATACTACTTATTCACCCTTACACATACACTATCAAATAAAACATCACGTAGGATATAAAAGATGGGATCTGAATCTGATGAAGAAATATCTGCAGCTGTGAGGGAAGTAGAAGAGGCCGCAAAGGCACCGCAAAAGAAAGCTAAGTCTACCGCAAGAAAAACTAAGTCAACCGCAGATAAGTCGCAAACTGAGAGCAAAAGAGACAAGCTTATAGAGCTGTCTAGGGATGGTGTAATAGAGAAGTCCGCAAGTTTTATAAGAAAGTCCAACAAGGATGTTGTGGATAGACTATACCACGAGTACGAAAGTCAGAGGATGTCATGCGCAAGTGACTTCTTATCAACACTCATAATTTCAAAGTTTGCTTCTATACTGGGGAGTTTCGGTGCAGTAGCATCTTCAGAGAAGTTGTCAGAGGAACTACTTAGTGATAAACTTCTAAAGGATGACGTAAGTTATCTAACTAGAATGATATCCCCCAACATTCCATTCATAGGTCTAATATCAGGTGGTTGTACAACAGCCAAGCATGTTGTTGCGCATAAGTGGAACAAGAAGGAGGAACCTGAGGAAATATCTGAGGAAGCCAAACATATCTTATTAAATACAGAAGAATGTCAGGATACGAATGGGATAACGCTTGGGAAGGAACTGAATTTGAAGACATAATTAATGAACTGATTGAGAAGACCGACGCGAATAAGGAGCAGTTAGATGAAATTCAGGCAGCGATTAATTCAACAGAAAGCTTACTTAAGAAGAACGAGGCAACGCTGACCTCTGTGGAGAAGGATCTGTACAACCTTAAGAATAAGATTATAGGGCCACTTCAGTATGAATACCAGTCTTTCAAAGATGATATGGTGAAAACAGTTGTAAAGATATATAGGAAACTAAATGAAATGTAATATTTTTAAATAAGGGGACCTAACAGGCTGGGTGGGTAGAGGGAAATCAAGGTGGGACCCAATTGGGTCCCACCCCTAAATTCAAAATTTAAACGCTAAATAAATAGGCTTAAATATTTTTACATATATAATATAGAGAAAGATGGAAAAACTTTTCAGAAACCGATATCTAAACGTTAGTGTAAGAATTATTAAGAGAGGTGATGAGATCCTATTTTACGCAAAAGATGTGGCGGAATCTCTAGGGTACTCGAATACGAAAAAAGCAGTTAGAAATCATGTTTGGGAAGAGGATAAGTGCACTCTAGGGTCCATCCATAAGGGGTCCCTCGAGGGACCCCTTACAAAAAGTCATCCCGGCACCGTACTAATTACAGAACAGGGTTTGTACCAGCTGATTTTTGGATCAGAGCTTAATACAGCAAAGGAGTTCAGGAACTGGGTATTCAGAGAAGTCCTCCCATCTACAAGAAAAACAGGCTCGTATAATTTACCAGATAGAAGGTCACTTAGATATAACCAAATAATCCTTATAAACGAAACGGACCTCCATCACGCAGTTGTGAGTTACATCAGAGACAACTACCTAGAGGCTGTAATCATACCTGGTCTAGGTGAGTATCAGGACACTATGTCAAAAAGATGTGATGCCTGGAAGAAGGGATATAAAGGTGGCCAACCGGATCTTATTATAGAGAATCCCATGGGGAGGTACAAAGGATTTGCTATTGAATTCAAGTCTCCCAAGGGCACTGGGGTTGCAAGTGAGAGGCAAGTATTATGGCTCCAAAAGCTTATGAAAATGGGATATATGGTAATGATTTCAGACGACTTGATAAAAACTTGTATTAGAATTAACGAGTACTTCTCCCTTAAGAAAACCGTAAGAAAAGTTGCAGTAAAGAATCCAACTTGTACTACAAGGACATACAGACCAAAGTTCAAATCAGGTAAGTACTGAGTTATCTCACAAGTTATCTCACCAGCAGATTTAAGATATCTCACCAGCAGATTTAAGTTATCTCACCAGTTATCTCACCAGTAGATTTAAGTTATCTCACCAGTAGATTTGAGACATCTTACAAGTAAATTTAAGTTATCTCACAAGTAGACTCTAGATGTCTCACAAGATAAAACCCAGTTAAACCTAAGGTATCTTACAAGTAGAATGGAAGATAAACCTGAGCAAACTCAAGTAGTAACAAGTGAAAAGAAGAAAGACCCAAAAAGAGTAGCTGCAGGAAAACGATTAGCCGCAATCAGCAAAATAGCAAAGGAGAGGAAAAAGAAACTTGCAGAACCTGAGGAGTCATCCAGCAATAACATGATCGCATATGTAGGAGTGGTCATCGCATTGGTATCTCTTATCCTAGCATTTAATCAGCATCAGAGGGAAACAAAGAAACCAGAACCTAAGTACATCCCTGAAACTGTAGAAGTAACCAGGAAAGCTGATGAGTCCAGGTTAGATTCACTTGAATGATACGTTAAACATAATATATATTATAGCAAGATGAGTAAAGAATCAAAGATGACCGCGGAAGTGTACAACGCAGTGTTACTTACAGCAGGAGCAGTTGGTATATCAAGGGCATCGAAAAAACTTTTGAAAGAACCGTTAGGAACCCCAGAGAATGTAAAAGGAATGGTAAAGTTAGCTGTCTCAGTTAGCCTCTCATCTCTACTAGTCTCCTACCTGAAAGAAAAGAAGTATATACCAGATGATCCATTCAAACCTAAGTAAGACTATACAATGGCGGGAGCAGTAGCAGGAGGACTCTTTAACGCATTTGCATTTGCTGGAGCGGGATACTTATTTAAGATGTTTGATAAGAACGGATTTGCAGAGGAGGCCCACAGACATAACGTTGCAATGGAGAACCTAACAGCTGAAAGAGAGAAGTACCTTGAAGAGGTCACTGATAGAAGTAATAGGATTGCTGAACTAAAGTCGGAACTAGCCGAGGCAAATAAGGATATTAATTCAACGAATAAGTCACTGGAACTCGTTAGAAGAATCAATGAGCTTACACATAAAGCTATGCCGAGAAGACCGCAATTAAGCAATCACTACAAACCTAGCTCAGAGATGGAAGAGTATATGACAATCTTTGGTTTAATTACAGGTGGGGTGGTTGGAGGGGCAGCTTATTTATTGCTATAAAAATACCGCAATAAATTTTTACATATATATTATAAAGAAATGGATTGGCTTGCAATGGTAGATGTTGATGAAGTGGTAGCCCTGGGAAAAAGGGTGGACACCATAGAAGAACTGGAGGCTGCAGTTAAAAAATATGTGGAATGGAGAATAATAAGGAGGCGTAAAAATAAACCACAAAAACAAGCAGAAAATTTTAACATATATAGTATAGGGAATGGACTGGCTGACACTGGTAACACCTGACGAAATGGAACGAGTCGGTAAGAACGCAAAAACTATTGAGGAGCTAGAGGCTGTAGTAATGAAATACGTGAGAAATAAAATGAGGGTCAAACATACATACGAACCAGTATGTAGTGAATGTGGTAGTAAGTCCACTGTGGTGATAGATGGAGCAGATGTATGCACACAATGTGGCACAAGTGATATGAACGGCTTCACATATTACGTTAGCTACAACAACAACAAGGACGACTATCTGAAAAAGAAGTCTTGTCATAATAGAGCCCGTTGGTTCGAGAGACACTTATTAGAACATGTTGCTTCTGGGGATAGGGATACCATACGGGAGCAGTTTAGAAGCATCGTAAGATGTATACAAAGACTTAGACTGCAACGGGGGCGCAACATAGTTAGATATAAGTTTTACCTACTAAGGATAGCCAGCATGAACAACATCACGCTGAGGAACCCTCCTGAGGACATTAAGACCAAAAGAATTGTGAACATCCTTGAGGACAAACTATATGGAAAGGTTTTTCCCGAGTTGGGATGGAAACCTTTGAAGTGTAAATATTATGACGGTTGGAAATTTAGAAATAAATAAAATATTAAATTATTAACTAATAATTATTAATTAAATAAAATAAAAATTATTAGTTAAATAAAATAAAAATTATTAAATAAAAATTATTAATTAAATAAAATAAAAATTATTAAATAAAAATTATTAATTAAATAAAATAAAAATTATTAATTAAATAAATTATTAAATTAAATATTAAATTATTAAA
This sequence comes from Paramuricea clavata, assembly GCA_902702795.2. Taxonomy (NCBI): domain Eukaryota; kingdom Metazoa; phylum Cnidaria; class Anthozoa; order Malacalcyonacea; family Plexauridae; genus Paramuricea; species Paramuricea clavata. The sequence goes on from CACRXK020000850.1 coordinate 28,397, forward strand.
TTAAATTAAATAAAAATTATTAAATTAAATAAAAATTAAATAGACCTTTAAATAGGTCTATTTTTTTTACCTATAGTATATAGAGAAAGAGTGAAAAAAGGGCGACAAACTTTGACATGAACGATATGACCGTTGAACAACTTATGGCGCTTGGTGAGATACTTGATGACAGCGATTATGAGGAAAATTTCGAGGATGAAGTGGAGAAAATCCGTGATGATAAGTTCTACCGTGTTGCACCTAAGGATAAGGGAGAAAACCCCCTCATGGAAGAACAACTGTTCATTGATGAAGGCGATCGCACTACGGATCCCAAGAGACCAAGGAGACTCCCGCTCAACTACAAGGGTAAGAGAGGAATAAGCCAACATGGAAATATTCCGAGAGACAAAAGGCAAAGGCCCTACTAGTTGAGGAGGCGTACCAGAGCCTACTAAGTAGAGGAGTTGAAGGCCTGCCACCAACAATGGGAGGTAGATGGAGAACGGACGATCCCCAGGTAAACGCGGAGATGAAGACGCTCGAAAACCTTAGGAACCCCAAGCGTCCTAGAGGTAGACCACCAAAGGTTAAGGCTGATAGTGAAGCCAAGGTCCCCAAAAGGAGAGGTAGACCACCAAAGGCTAAGGTAGCTGCAAAACCTGAGATTATGGTCTCCAAACCACCAAAGGCTAAGGTAAGTAAAACACCAGAAGCTAAGGTCCCCAAAAGAAGAGGTAGACCACCAAAGGCTAAGGTAGCTGAAACACCGAAACCTAAAGCTAGAAGACAAACAGTCGCGGAGAGGTTCATAAGTCAGAACCGAATAAAACTCTCAGTTCCCGCGGATAGCGTTATAACTCAGGTGGGACCAAATAAGTTCACGGTGACTGTGGACCTCAGCAAGAAACCAATAAGGAAAGCTCCTGAGGTACCAAAGGGTGTGGCTCCATGGAAACCTAGGGAAAGACCAGTTCCCAAACCAAGAACTGTAATTCCTAGGGAAAGACCAGTTCCCAAACCAAGAACTGTAATTCCTAGGGAAAGACCAGTTCCCAAGCCTAGGACTAAAAAGCCAGTGCCTCCTCCAAAGTTAAGGAAGCCTGTGAAGGTAACTAAGGAAGTTGGGGAACAGCCGGTAGTGGTCGCACCAGAGGAACATGAAATCGATCCTTTTGGAACATACCTTGAGAAGCCATCCTATAGGAAAATAGAAACTGCCGCAAATGGTGCCGCTGTGACTTATTCCATAACTCCAAATTATATGGATCCCCTAGACCAGATGACCGCGAGTAGGCAGGTGGTGAGGGGAATATTAGTAAATGAGCTGAAGAGAATGGGAGGTCTGAAATATACGGAAACCATCAAGGTAAGAATGTCGAAGGAAATCGGAAATGATAAAACAAAGAAGGATTCAATATACTTCAAGTCAAAAACAGGAACCGCAACCAACTTCGAGGACATTGAAAGCACTGCAGCCCAAAACCAACTGACAATCTTATCTAGAATTGAAACCTTCCAGAACTTAGGTTCAAACTGGATCATATTAAATATTGAGAGCCATTACGTTAATATTGCGATGTATAAACCTCTAAAGGGTAGTTCATATATGAAGTTACCCGCAGACATCAGCAATCCAAAATGCGGCCTCATAAATATGCAAAACAATGACAATAAATGTTTTATGTGGAGTCATCTGAGACATGTGAGACCAAGGGCTAGAAGAGCAACCACCATAACACGGCAGGACAGAGAGTTCGCGAAAAACCTAGACTATGAGGGAATAGACTTCCCCGTGAAAATAAGCGACATTGATAAAATTGAGAGGAAGAACTCCATAAGCATATCAGTGTTTGGTTATAGTGGTAAAAAGCAGTTCTATCCTATAAGAAACTCTAAGACCAAATATGACGAGCATATGGAGCTGCTGCTGTTGGGTGACAACGAGGGTGGTAACCACTACGTTCTAATAAAGGATATAAACAGAATGCTCTTCAGTGTTAGCGGAAACTCAAACAAGAAACACTTCTGCCTACACTGCCTTCACAGTTGCGTTAGTGAGGAGTCACTGGAAAAACATCGTGAAACATGTATTGAGGTAAATGGAACTCAAGCCACAAAGCTTCCGAGTGAGGGTACAAAAATAAAGTTCAAAAACCATAGGAACTCAATGCCCGCACCATTTGTAATATACGCCGATTTTGAGTGCATACTAGTTCCAGAAGAGAGAAAACTTGATTCTGAAGACCCTGAGGACAAGAGTACTACAGAACTATACCAGACCCACAAGGCCTGTAGTTTTGGGCTTAAAACAGTGTGCCACTACGATGACCAGTACTCCGGTGAATATATAAGCTACGTTGGTGAAGATGCCACAGTGGTCTTTTTGAAGACCGTACTGAAGGAGTCCATTAAGTGCCGAGAGATGGTAAATAAAATATTCAAGAAAAAGATGGAAATCACACCAGAGCAAGAAGCTGAGTTCTGGATGACAAGGAACTGCTCCATATGTGGCAACGACTTAGGTGATGACAGAGTGAGAGACCACGACCACGTAACTGGACTGTACCGTGGAGCTGCCCATAATATGTGCAACCTAAAATATAGAATCACATGGAAAGTTCCAGTGGTCTTCCATAACCTAAGAGGTTATGATAGTCATCTAATAATGCAGGAAATTGGTAAGTTTAAGATGAACATCAACGTGGTCCCAAATAACATGGAAAAATACATTTCCTTCTCACTAGGTAAAAGTCTTGTGTTCATTGACTCAATACAATTCATGGCTTCTTCCCTGGAGGCACTTGTGAGTAACCTTTCACCTGAAGACTTCAAGATAGTCGGTCAGCGGTGGCAAGGTGAGGACTTCGATCTTGTGAGACAAAAAGGTATATTCCCTTACGAATACCTGGATGACATAAGTAAACTTGATACTGAGGGACTTCCAAGTAAAGACAAATTCTACTCATCTCTATATGAGTCTGAAGTGAAAGAAGAAGATTACCAGAGAGCTCTAAAAGTCTGGGATCACTTCAAGATGAAAACAATGAGAGACTACCACGATCTTTACCTGGAGACTGACGTTCTTCTTCTAGCAGATGTTTTCGAGAATTTCAGGAGGACCTGCCTGGAAAACTACAAGCTTCACCCTGCTCACTACATATCAGCACCAAGTCTAAGTTGGGACGCATTCCTAAAACAGTCAGGAGAGGAAATAGAATTGGTAAGTGATATGGACATGTTCCAGTTCTTTGAGAAGGGAATGAGAGGTGGGATAAGCCATATTGCCCATAGACACTCCACGGCGAATAATAAGTACATGGAAACGTACGACGAGACATCTGAAAATAAGTTCCTTATGTACCTCGACGCCAACAATTTGTATGGCTGGGCAATGTCTCAACCTCTGCCTAACGGTGAATTTGAGTGGGTTGAGGAAGTTGATAAAATAAACCTAGATGACTACCTTGGAGACAGCGGAAGGAGTATGGTCCTTGAGGTTGACATGGAATATCCAAAAGAACTTCACGATCTCCATAACGGTTATCCTCTAGCCCCGGAGAGTAAGGAGATCGATGCGTCAATGTTGTCGGACTACGCGAAGAGTATTGCTGAGAAATTCCAGCTTACAATCGGAGGAGTAAGAAAACTGGTGAACTCACTAGGTCCTAGGAAGAACTACGTCCTACATGCCCGTAACTTGAAACTCTACATGGATCTCGGAATAAAACTTGTAAAGGTCCATAGAGCAGTCTCCTTCAAGCAGTCAACTTGGATGAAAAACTATATTGACTTCAATACTCAAAAACGGGCAGTAGCTAAGAATGCGTTTGAGAAAAACTTCTTCAAGCTTATGAACAATTCCATCTACGGAAAGACTATGGAAAATTTGAGGAAGAGAGTTGACGTAAAATTGGTGTCATCGGAAAATGACCTCCTAAAACTTACAGCATCGCCGTGCTTCCAATCACATAGGATTATGAATGAGAACTTAATTGTGGTAAAGAGAATGAAGGAAGTTCTAACTCTGAATAAACCGTGCTATGTGGGAATGAGTATATTAGACTTATCCAATACTTTAATGTACGACTTCCATTACAACACAATCAAGAAGGAGTACGGTAATAAGTCGAAGCTTCTATTCACAGACACTGACAGTCTAATGTACGAGATTAAGACTGATGACGTGTATGAGGACTTCAAGAGGATAGGTCAGGAGAAGGACGCTGGGACAACTCAGATTATCCGAAAGATTCTCCATATTACTCAGCTCACAATAAGAAGGTAATTGGAAAGTTTAAGGACGAAGCTGAAGGAGTACCAGTGATTGAATTCGTAGGGTTAAGGTCAAAGATGTACTCCTACGTAAAGGAGAGCGGCGGAGGTGGAATGACAGCGAAAGGTGTGAAAAAGTACGTGATCAGAAACAAACTCACTCACGAAAACTTTAAGAACATAATCAAGACCAAAGGTAGGATGAGACATAAGATGAACACGATCAGAAGCATCAAGCATAAAATCGGAACTTACGAACTGAAGAAAATTACACTCAGCTGTTTCGATGATAAAAGATACCTACTTGAAGATGGTGTTACAAGTTACGCGTACGGACATCACTCAATAGGAAAAGTAAATTGTTAAATAATGTTGAAAAAATAATGCTGAAAAATAATAGAAAAATAATAGAAAAAATAATACCAAAAATAATAGAAAAATGGTCTAGAAAAATATGAGCCCGCGTTTTTGAGGGAAAAATATGGAAACCGCTGACCGGAAGTTGGGTGAGATCGCGGGCCGAAAAAGTGGTCTAGAACCCTCATTCGCTATACTACTGCTTACGCCACTTAGCAACTGCTCACTGAATGGAACTCTCCGATATTTAGCGTTAATTTTTCTCCCAAGATCAGCGCAACAGTCTTGTAAGACAGCTAAATCCTTCACCGCAAATGCGGATTGAACCGTTTCGTTAATACTACAAGGACTGGAGTCTGGAGCAGCAGACATTTCCGAATTTTCCGTCGATATCTTTAAATTGAATCTTTTGACAAAGCACTAACATGACACTTTGAATGAGCGCGCGCTCGGAAAGACTTTACAACGCGTCAAATGTTAATGATATTCCGACCAATGGGGCGCCCCTGAATTTTGTAAATCGGTCAGAACTCCCCACAGATCAGTCAAAATCGCAAAAAATCTCTTGTTTCCATGGCAATAAGCGTCTAGACCAATCAGAACACTGGGTTTTGACTTTTTGACTGACCGACTTTGCGTATGTCAGCTGCTCATTGACTTGACCAAGCTCGTCGGCACAACTACTAGTACTGTATGAAATTTGATCACTGGACTACAGTTCGATTGGAATGTTAATTGCTAGCGCTGGTCGAATATTTAAGATTTTAATAGAGTTTGCAATTTTTACGTTAGTCGCGTGACTGGTTTGACGACCCCTAGATCCGCGCCTGACCGTATTTATATATGATTTTGACAAACTCAAACCGTTTTCGGTGTCTGAAATTCAGACACCTAATTTATCTCTGCATGGTTGGTATTAATATATGATTTTGACAAATTCAAATCATTTTGGGTGTCTGAAAATCCGACACCTAATTTATCTCTGCATAGTTGGTAGGCTATTTATATATAATTTTGACAAACTCAAACCATTTTGGATGTCTGAAATTCAGAGACCTAATTTATCTCTGCATGGTTGGTATTTATATATGATTTTGACAAACGCAAACCGTTTTCGGTGTCTATGTAAATTAAGTGAGATGAAGCTATTTACATCGTATTAAATTACAAAGAAGGGACACATATGGTGAATAAGGACATGGTGGTACGCGGAAATGAGAGAGGACAAATAGAGTTACAAGACATACAGTAAGACAGGGAAAAAAGGCAAGAGCCAGAAAAGGTTAAGGGGGGATAGAGCTACCCTGAACATTAAGCGAAGGTTTCAATTTAGAGATGAGAAGGCTTTCGTGGATCATCAATTTAGAGGGATCAGAGCAGGAAGAGAGGATTTTAAAGTCCTTAAAGGAGGCAGAATGACCAGATGCGTTATGGGTAGTCCCCTAGGACCTCTCTTTGCCAACATTTTCACGTCCTTTCATGAGAAGAATTGGCTAAACAACTGCCCTTCCTCCTTTAAACCTATCCTTTATCGACGTTACGTTGATGATTGCTTCCTTCTTTTCACTTCCTTGGACCACGTCCCTCTTTTTCTCGACTATCTAAATCACCAACATCCTAGCATAAACTTTACCTCTGAGATTGAATGCGATAGGAAACTACCTTTCTTAGATATCGATATCTTGCGTTCAAACGTTAAATTCACCACTTCTTTTTACCGTAAACTCACATTTACTGGTTTCTCCACCAACTTCCACATCTTCATCCCACTAACTTACAAACGTTGCTTTGTCTCTGGCCTGCTACATCGCATCTTTAATATCTGCTCCAGCTATGAAAGCTTCCATGATCAACTTGAAGTCGCTAGAAAGTTGTTTAATCTCAATGGCTTCCCTTCATATATGTTTGATCGTATTGTTCGCAACTTCCTTGACGATATTTTCCAATCCAGACCCCTTGTTTTCAGTGCTCCTAAGAAAATAATATACTTCTGTCTTCCCTTCACAGGCTCTCACTCTCTTCAAATCCGCACTCAAGTCAGCCGCCTCTGCAATGCTGCTTTCCGTCATCTTAATATTAGATTAGTTTTCCGCTCTTCCACACGTATTTCCTGCTTTTTTCCTTTTAAGGATAAAATTCCCATGTCCCTGAGATCTGGTGTTGTATACTCATTCAAGTGTCGATGCTGTTCCTCGTCGTATGTGGGTCAAACCACACGCCATTTACACACCAGAAATACCGAACACCTAGAAATCTTTCCTATCACGGGAAAACCTTCCTCAAGCCCCTTAATGTCGAGTATCCACTCTCACATCAACGCATCTGGTCATTCTGTCTCCTTTGAGGACTTTAAAATCCTCTCTTCCTGCTCTGATCCCTCTGAATTGATGATCCACGAAAGCATTCTCATCTCTAAAATGAAACCTTCGCTCAATGTTCAGGGTAGCTCTATCCCCCCTTAACATTTTCTAGCTCTTGCCTTTTTTCCCTTCCTTACTGTATGTCTTGTAACACTATTTGTCCTCCCTCATTTCCGCGTACCACCATGTCCTTATTCACCATATGTGTCCCTTCTTTGTAATTTAATACGATGTATATAGCTTCATCTCACTTAATTTATTCAAATACTTATACGAGTCAAGACAATACGTCACTTTTAAAATAATATATATTTTTTCAAACATTTACGTTATGGTCTTTCTAAAAGCAATATGTTGGGCTTTAATCTTTTTAATACGAATACGAATTCGACATTGGCTACGATATGACTGACAATCTGAAACCAGTGTAAGTATGTAAGTATATGAATACTGCAAATATGCACTTTAGCATTAATGATTTCAGAATGGTATCTCTTTTAGATAAAAATGCTGTTTTTTTGCATAGTCTCTGTAAAAGTATTTCGATTTGCTAAAATGAAATCTTCGCACTTTTTGTTATTTTTTCTAATTTTTGAAGAAAAAAAAATAGTTTGGAATTATTGAAAATAGTTTGGAACGCGTTCTGTCTTTATATTGATCAAAAACTTCCATTTGTAACAACCTCGTTCCCAGGGTCTTTCTTAGAACGGCGCGAGGCGAAGGAAAGACCCTGGTTTCGGCTGGTCACGTGTCACCCAGATTGTGGGTGATAAATTAAAATGATACTATGGCCAGGGTGGGAGAGGAGCGTGTTTGTCGCGTTTGTAACAATATTTGCAATTCTGTGTGATGAAATTTAAATTTGCAACAAGAAATCGTGAAGAGAACTGCAATTAAAAATTAATATTTATCGTGATGTGACTTTCTGCTCTATAATCTAGTGTCGAGTTACAATTCAAGCAAGTTGGATCAGATTTCAACTTACAAAGAAAGCACGCCTGGGCGGCGTGGCAATATTAAGCCTACAAGAAAATTCATATCTTTAGACCGACCAATGTGGTTTATATTTATTTAACTGTTAGTATTAAAGTATATCCTGATACTCGGACCAAAAGAATATATTTATTGATGAGATGTGGAATTGGAACGAAATAGCGAGATCTTTTGATTTCCGACATGTCGCCAAGACGCCAACTGTATCGAGATTGTTGATTATAAAGGCCTTATCACAAAACTTAAATCCCGTCAAAAGACTACAAAATTTCCTGCAAGATCTCAACGATCATGGTATATGTCAAAGTCTAGCTGTCTGTTGAAAATCTACGGTATTACATTAAAGTCATACATCAAAGATAAGTCAAACGACAATATATTTGTCTTACTGTTTACTACTGTCAGTGTTTATACCACATTTATAAATTTTATAAACAGCTTTCGTTTTGACACAAGCTTTAATTTTCTGCTTAATATATATTCTTAATAATACAAGTGAGATTTTAATTTTTTGCTTTGTGAAATAGAATACCGTTATTTTTTAATGGACAGCTTGTATCGTCTCTATCATATCCAGGATTGCTTGTGTGTAAATAGCCTACATGTATCACTATTTTTGCCACTATCAAATAAATATAGAAATATAAATGAACTTATTGAACTAGAAATAAACAGATGATTGAGACACAATGAAAACTGTTAGTAGCCTTAGTAGAAGTAGAAAACTCGAAAATTTATGTGTATTCGTATGGCAGTCTGTGCGCGTCTGACACTGTAAATTTGTGATGTAGATTATAGCCTAGTTGTGTGCATATTAGGAAAACATTATCTGACCAAGAAAAAGGCTAAAGCCATGCTATAATTAATGAATACGAATTATGTACTAAATCCAAAATTTTAAAGATAAATCACTGACAGACATTTCTCTGTTTGGCTAGTATCAAATGTTTACATTTGCTGATATTGGGCTCTCTCTAGTCTTAGACAATACAATACAATACAATACAATACAATACAATACAATACAATACTGTTTCTTTTAAAAATTTTATAAACAAGACGTGCAAAGCATAGCAACGTTTACAAAAAAGGACAAATATAATGCTTGTTTTAAAAACTTTAGATATGTAGAAATGGTGACCACTGAAAGGCCCATAAACGTTTGTTATAAAACCGCGCTCGAGTGTGAAGAGCGCATTGAATAAAACAACACGAGAGAGCACTGCGAGTAACGATTTGGTTGGTTTCTTGACTTGACTGTTGGTAAAAATGTAAGAATGTTCTTGTAAATTCAATGCAAATAAAATAAACAAAAATTAGCAAGTATTTTGAACTTACTGGTAATAGTTCGCAAAATTTATGTTAACTGTTTGTAATTTGATACTTTCACTACACCCCCCTCGGGCAATCAATTTTGAACGAGGCACATGACCAGCCGATACCAGGGTCTTTCCTAAAGACCCTGGGAACGAGGTTGCATTTGTAATACAAAAGAGCAGATCATGCAATGCATGCATACCCACTAAACATTTTGCAATATACGTATTTGTACAAGAATCTATATTTATATAAAAAGAGTATGTGCAATAGGTCAGATATTATTTCGTGCATTTATGAAAATTCTATAGCAGCGATTAGCTCTGAATGTTAGCCAAATTGCATGATAGCGCGAATAAATATTATTTAAATTATCAATTAAACTATACAAAGTTGTGTACTTTCGATCGGAACGATTGTTGCTGATGTCGCAACATATAATTGTGAAAAGGGGATTTCCCTTTTGTCATTACAACTATTTGGTCTCCGAGTAGATCCGATATTTACGGAACGAACCGATCCCAGTCCAAAGCAGATCCTTAAAATTAAGGGAACCGATTATTCTCATTGAATCGTGCGATGACATGAAACGGAACGAACCACAGTGTCTCGTCATTCTCATTCAACCGTTCCTTCAATAAGAAGGAACAAGTTACTGAAGTTCCTTTATATAAAGTGAATAGATTGTTCTCATTCAACCGTCCCTTAATATAAAGGAACAAGTGACTGAATTTCCAAAACGTAAAATGAACAGAATGTTCTCATTTAACCGTTCCTTAATATAAAGGAACGAGTGACTGAAGTTCCTATACGTGAAGTGAACAGATTGTTCTCATTCAACCGTTCCTTAATATAAGGGAACAAGTGACTGAAGTTCCTATATATAAGCTGAACAGATTGTTCTCATTCAAATGTTCCTTAACTGTAGGAACAAAATGACCGGAGTTCCTTCACACAAGCCATACATAACGTTCTTATATTATAAGTACCTGACATCAAAACAAACAGTTCCTTATTTTAAACATAATCTCAAAAGTACTTTGTTTTCAAAACACCGTTGCCTTTGTGGCTTGCTTAATGGTGGAAAACACTGCCAAACTAATTGGTCAAATGACCCCGTCGACAATTTCGTACATAAATAAACAACATAGGGCAACAACAGAATAAAGGAAAAAACAATTGAGAACAGAATATAAGGAAATGCCCATAATAATAATAATAATAATAATAATAATAATAATGAAAACTTTATTAAATGGATATTTAGCTTATATATACAATTGCAAATCTTACTTATATCAGGTAATTTACAACTGGCTACTTAAATCACTGATTATATATGCAAAAATTATACTATTAAGTTAACAAAATGACAGTACAACGTTTAAACACTTAACAGTTCCGGATTCATCCATTCCTTGTTTCGACAACAAAATATATAATACGTTCTTCGGATTGCAATCGTCGTCATTCTTCTAATACAGTAATTCTGATGTTGCTTTTGAAAACCAAAATCATTAAGCATTTCTATGAAAGTAGAACATTCTTTACAAAAAACACCAAGTGAACTAATCGAAAGATTTACAAATTTTACTGAGTTGAAATGTTCATTTTGTTCCCTAATTAATTCTTTATATTTTAATTTTTTACGCTCAACGTTTTTTTGAAGATTTGATTCGAAGCCAACTGTAAGTTCAACAATATAGAGTGTTCCGGTTGAGGTTGAAAGAAGCAAATCTGGACGGTAGGTGTCACCAGTGATGATTGATGGACTTTTGTACCCTGGGAGATCCACGTAAAGATGTGAGCCGCTTACCGTCTGCAGGCTTGTTGCGAGAAAGTTTAGAACGGAGTCATGTCTCCACGTGAATCGTTCTAGATACGATTGGCAACCAGCTATTACGTGCAGAAGTGTTTCAGGAGCTAGACATCGCGAACAGTCTGAAGTCGGTGATAAACCCCATCTTGCAAGGTTTTGGCGCGTTGGAAGGGAGTTATTGATGTATCGAACTGTAAAGTTGAATATATTTTTCGGAAGGTTCGATTGGCACGCAGACCAAATTTTAGTGAGTTGGGACAGTGAGAACTTTGTTATATTAGTGAAGAAAGAGCCTTGACAGGTTAATTGAGTATACAGTTTATCCTCTTGTCCAGAGCGAAAGTCCTTAAGAACTTGCTTAGTGGAGTTATAAACGTCATACTGAATATTTTTGCTGTTGCTAGTTGCTTTCCAAAGATCGTTAATTGCTTCGTTTGGGGATGTTTTGAGGCCTTTACGGAGAACAGTTTGACACTGAATAAATTTGACAGATGGAGGACAAATACTGAGGCCAAACTTGTTGCGGGTTAGGAAAACAGTGCTTAGCGTTCCAGATATAGGTATATCAAGCCATTTACGGATATAACTGTTGACTTTCGAATCAATGTTTTCGGTGACCCACGTTTTCGATGCGCTAGAAACTGTAAAATGCCAGGATAATTTTGACAGAAGATATCGAGTGCAGAGGAGGATTTTATTTTTTGGATGTAATGGTTTGGAATCAATATCTGCCATTAGTTCTTCAACGAGTGAGATTAGTTCAGACTTGTGGTGTTCGTCTGACATATTAAAACTAAAGTATCTTCCTAAGTATTGAAAAGCCTCACCGATATTGATCATTGGAATTAGTTGCTTGTTAATAAGTAGTTTAGGCAAGTATTGGATAGATTTTGTTAGAGCTTTTTTGATGCCAAAGGTACTGCATTTATCAACCCGAATAATCATGTTGGACCATTGGCACCAGATGGAGAACCGGTTTAGAAGATGTTGATTTTCGGATTCTTGACTACTTATGACGGCGGCATCATCAGCAAACTGAAACCAGTGGATGGGATTTAGAAACTGTAAGGAGAAGCCGAATTGACGATATTTATCTGTTTTTATGTGTTGTATAAAGGTGTTGAAACACATGTTGAAGAGAAGAGGACTCAGGAAATCACCTTGCAATACTCCACGGCGAACTGGTATGAAGGGGGTACGGAATTCGGATGTAATTATTGAAGTTTTAAAATCGGAATATAGACTTTTAATTATCAATTTAACATGTTCAGGGATATGGTGGTAATCAAGTACGGATGTGATCAGATTATGATGAACTTCACCAAAAGCGTTCTTGAGGTCAAGTAGGGTGATGACTAGTGAGCGTTGTTTGATTCGGGCTTTATTGATTATATTGGCCATTTGTGCAGTATGTTCTAAGGTGCCAGACATGTTAGGTGTGAATCCCTTTTGAATATTATGTTCTATAAAGTTATTAACGGTTAGGAATGAATACATAGCGTTACGTAGGCAGGAAGTGAATACTTTTAATGGTATGGTCTCCAGTGTGATGGGTCGGAAATTGGACGGGGTATTAGTATCGCCTTTTTTTATGGATCAGTATTGTGCAAGCTTTCTTCCATTCTGAAGGGATGGTTCCAGATAGCCACACGGCACGAATAAGGTCAGTTAAATATGTTCTTAGGAAAGGACAGCGTTCAAAACATATAATAGATAGCTGATCAAGGGGACATGGAGAGCCAGATGCCTTCGTGCTGCGTATTATATTCGTGACTTGATGATACGATTGGGGGTCAAGGTCAAATTGAACTTCGGGGTCACACAACGCAGGAATCCAGCTAGGAATATTTTGAACAATTTGTTTGGAAAAATTGCAGCAAGGGTCTTAGTGAAGTGGGATAGGCATTGCGTCATGTTGAAAGATGGTAATATAGTGTCTTTCTTCCTTAGAATATTCTTGACATAACCCCAGAAATTTTTCCCGATATATTTCATAATAATGGAAACTTTATTTATTGATTATTAGGATATATACAACTACAATGATAAACCTCGCTTTACAGTTAGTTTATCAATGTCTATAATAATAATAATAATAATAATAATAATAATAATAATAATAATAATAATAATAATAATAATAATAATAATAATAATAATAATAATAATGGAAACTTTATTGAAATTATATACGTATATATACAATTATAAATCTCACTAATTTAGGTAATTTATAATTGACTACTTGAACCTACTTAATATTTATATATTAATAATGAGTATCCTTAAATGTTCAGTAATTCCGGATTTAACCAGTCCTTATCTCTGCAGCAAAATATATAATATGTTGTCCTAATCGCGATAGACATAATTTTCCTGATAGCGAAATATTGGTGTCTTTTATCAAGACCTAGATCATTTAACATATCTAAAAAGGAATGACATTCTTTTGAGAAAACGCCTAAAGAACTGATTGACAAATTTACAAATTTTACGGACTTAAATTGTTTCTTTTGCTGTGTAATGAGATCTTCGTATCTTCTTCTTTTCCGATCAACATTTGTTTGTAGATTAGACTCATAACCAACAGAAAGTTCAAGGATATAGAGACAATCCGAGTTGATAGATAGAAGTAGGTCTGGGCGGAATGTGTCACCAGTTACAATTGATGGGCTTTTTTAACCAGGAAGATCGACGAAAAGATTGGAGTTGTTTACAGGTTGTAGCGTTTGTGCTATGAAGTTCAGAACAGAATCATGTCTCCATGTAAATCGTGGGAGGTACTTTTGACATCCAGCAACTACGTGTAAAAGGGTTTCAGGGTTTAAGCAGAAGGAGCAATCAGAGTTGGACAATATTCCCCATTTAGTAAGGTTTTTACGAGTTGGAAGTCAGTTATTAATGTAACGAATGGTTAAGTTATAGATGTTCTTTGGGAGGTTTGATTGCGATTTAGACCATATGCCGTTTAATTTCAACAGTGAAAACTTAATGACATTTGAGAAAAGGAGCCTTGCAAAATCAGATGATTCTGCAGTTTTTCTTCTTGTCCGGAGGTAAAAGTTTTAAGGACTTCCTTTGTCGAGGTGTAGACGTCGTAATAATAATAATAATAATAATAATAATAATAATAATAATAATAATAATAATAATAATAATAATAATAATAATAATAATAATAATAATAATAATAATAATAATAATAATAATAATAATAATAATAATAATAATAATAATAATAACAATAACAATAATAATAATAATAATAATAATAATAATAATAATAATAATAATAATAATAATAATAATAATAATAATAATAATAATAATAATAATACAACTTTATTCATCATTTCATTATATACAATAATGCTTTTGTTATCAATGACTATATTAAATAATCTGTTCTTTGGGTATAATTAAAAAAGTGTCTAAATGTTTGCTGATATGTACAGTTAAATTTTAAAAACAAACTCTGGAACATATACCGCTACATAATTAAAATATTTACCGCTAAGTAGCTAAATAACTAAACTAAGATATTCCGCTAAATAACTAAACAACTAAACTTTGTATATGTACAGTCTAAAATGTTTGAGAGATAGCACTCTCGGTGTTCTCAATGTTGAAATCAATGTTCTTAATATCATACATGATTTTCCTTGCCCTTGAATCCCTCAAGCAGGTAAGTGCAGATCTCAATAAAGCAAATGAGGTTCTGGCTCTTATCCAACTCATAGTTGTCGCATAATCTTCGCCTTTCTTCATGGCTACCAACTCTGCCAATCGACTATGGTATCTCACACATTCCTTGCCCATACCGCCTGTGGTGGTGAATACGAATGGCGTAAATGGTCCTTGCTCTATTTCGAAAACTCTCCTTGCATATAGGCGCTTCTTCTCGTTTTCGTGTATCTTGTAGACTTGGCGTAGCTGCAGGTCCTTGTACGAATCAGCATTGGGATGACAAACCCTTACATCAAAAAAGGCTGATCGTTGACTTTCCCAGAACCCACGCGCACGAATGGCGAGTCTAGCATCAGGTGCTCTGTTGGATCCTCCATTTAGTTGCTCTTCCCTAGATGTCTTGTAGGACAGGCTCAACTTGGACGTCACTACAGACAATGTTGAGGAGTTCCGCTTCCAGATCTCTTAACTCATTGTGGCGCATAATTACAAAGCCTCCACGTTTGCATATCATGCCATGGTCGACCGTTAAGATATCCCCACATACACATATGGAGGGGATGTCGTCGATTGGCCAATCATAGCGCAGCTTTACGGCGTTCCGAAATTCTCTCTTATTCAAGTTGAATCCCTGCTCTTTTAGGGGAAGTGCTGTGAGCCACACAGATGATCCTTTTTCCAAAGCCACATCTAATATACGCTGAATTCTTGGTGGTGCACTCTCTCTAATACGTTCTGCCCTCTCCTCCCACTCTTACACTCTTTCTTTTCTAACGGCTTGTTGCGCTGATTTTATATGCGACTCGTCGGGTAGCTAATGGAACTGCGCCACAATCTGATCAACAAGAGATGCTGTCACTATTTTTGACGACACATACTGACGTTCTGCCTCATGACTTGGATTATCCAAGCCCAGGCCACCCAGACGTGCTGGAAGTGCTAGAATGTCCCGATCGAGTGGATTTCACCGGTGATCTGTGATAGCGGGGATGAGAATCTGCGATATTGCCTTTTCGAGTGGCTCTAGTAGGTCCTGGATGTCTGGTAGGGTTCTTAGGAAGTAGGTCCAACGATGTTTCAAACCAAATGTGTATGCGGCATAGGACGCTTGTGGTTGGGACAGTGCAAATTCGGCGAATTCTGTCACTTCGTTGACCCAATTAGAGACCTTCTCATTAACATATTCCTCCAGATACTCTCGTGAACCTAGCGTTGCTCCCAGATGTTTCTGCCCATGCACTGTTACATTGATATCCGTTCCATGGAAGACTTCTCTCACACTTTCTTCCTTTTCGGGCTTAACAATAATCCAGCATTTCTCGTCTTTCGGAAAATATCCCAAGTTTGGACCAAGAGTATTCAATGCATCTCACCAATCTTTGATTTGTGTCACACGACCAGCTCCACTCACATCGTCTGCGAACCAACACTGCTTCACAGTAGATGCGGCCTGTAGACTCGTGATCAAAAGCAGGGTACTTATCGCATAAAAGGCCATTGGCAAAGGATCTCCTTGTGTGGTTCCTTCTGCTGACGCAATCTCTTTGCCGCCAACATTAAACAGCCGATCTGGCTGTCTGTAGGTGTTTATAGCGTAGGCAGCGTTTATCGGACATAACACACGGATGTTATGCAGAGCCACAGTTCTGTTGAGTGCATTGAATGCATTGGAAGCATCGATAAGTAAAACAGCATCAATGTCATCAGCTTCAAACAGGGTGTTCATTGCATGTATTGCAGCCTCACTTCCAGACTTTTGCCCAGCGCATATTTGTAACGATCCACTTGCTTCCACAACATCGTTCTTTGCAAAGTTCATAACTCATTTTGCACTTATCCTCCTTATTACCTCTCCTACTCCGATAGGTCTTACCGCACCTTCGCCTTTGTCTAGGGGAATTAAACGACTAGCAATCAATGCTTCAATAGTGGTAGGATCGATATATTGTGTGCACAAAGTCTTGGTCATTCTGGCTATAGCTTCGCACAGTCTTGTAGATGATTGCTTAAAGGACTTACATGCCAACATTCTTCTAAAGCCGTTAGCATCGACACCAGACGGGCCTCCGGATCCTTTTGTTCTCAAAGCGGCTTGTCTAACCATCTCACCATTGATCTGTGAGTAAATAGATTCGGGTATCTCGTCATTAGAGTAAATAGATTCGGGTATAGAGTAAATAGATTCGGGTATCTCGCCAAATAATACCGATCCGAGCTTTGCTGGTTGTGGCTCAGGATGCTTCTATTTTAATTGCGTCATTACATCGTCAGTTAAAGTTAACACGCCGCCATTTGAGGTTTCACTCAGGAAGCGAAGGGCTGAGTTGATTGACCTTCTAGCACAAGCTTAGCAAAGACTTTAGCTTTATCGGGGTGGTTTGATCCTTTAAATTTTCCAATACAACTTTGTATGATTCGTTCTTCACGTATTAGCTTACTGATTTCACCGTCCTTCCAAAGTGCAAGTCGCTTTGACAAGGCATCTTGATGGTCCTTTGCCTTGGACTTCGGGTTTGGCTTTTGAAGCCCAACGGCGAGAAGTGAGTCTAAATTGTTGTATTATGTTATAGTATATGTTATAGTAAGAATTTATGGTAAAAGTCTAAGCCTAAATTTTGGCACGAGAATTGTCTACTTCGAAGTCCGTTTCTTGAACGTTCGTTGTTATCCTCCTGGGTGCTCTAATCCTTCTGGGACAAAGTAGAGCTGACCGCAAGATGGCAAAGGAGACCTTGGCTCGTATCCAGGACATGGTCATAGTGTAGTCTTCGCCTTTCTTCGCTGCTATGAGCTCGGCCAATCTGCCATGATACCTGTTGCACTCTTCACTCATGCCTCCAGTCGTTGTAAATACTAATGATGTAAACGTTCCGTGTTCTATCTCCATCACTCTTTGGGCATACATCCTCTTCTTCTCGTTTTCATGTTGCCTGTATATCCGTTGAGGGCTCAGGTCTTTGTAGGATTCCGCGTTGGGATGACAAACCCTAACGTCAAAGAACGCGGACCTTTGTTTCTCCCAAAACCCTCAAGCGTGGATATCTACGCGAGCGTCGGATGCTGTATTTGCTCCACTTGTTAAAACCTCGCCAGTTAACTCTTGAAGAACGGGTTCAACCTCGACATCATTGCAGACGATGTTAAGCATATCAGCCTCAATATCTTGCAGCTCGTAGTGGCGCTGTATGATGAACCCACCTCGCTTGCAGATCATTGCGTGATCAATATTGAAAGTATCGCCACACACGCATACTGATGGCTTATCAGCAATTTTCCAATCATACCTCAGCTTTACTGCGTCTCGAAACTCGCCCTAGTTCAGATTGTAGTCCATTTCCTTAATGGGGATAAGCGTTAGCCAGTTGGATGCACCTTTTTCAGTTGCTAGTTCCATAGCACGCCGTATTTTCGGGGGTAGAATAATAATAATAATAATAATAATAATAATATATTTTAATAATAATAATATATTTTAATAATAATAATAGTAATAATAATAATAATAATAATTTTTTTTTAAACAACAGAAATCTTTATTAATAACATGATAATTTATACAAATATATCACATATTAATTAGACTTTCAATTAAATCAGGAAAATAGAGAAACAGTTCACTATATTAGACAGATAGGTCCATTCTCTACACTTTATATCAATAGTAGCTAATAAAAATTCAGTAAGTCTGGGTTATTCCACAGCTTATTTCTTCTGCAGTAAATGTAGAATGTTGTTCTCAGAGCTACCTCCATACATTTTTTAATAATACGTTCGTCGTTCATTTCATGTGTTCGTAATAATCTACGAAATCTGTCAATATCTTTCGACATAAACCCTAGAGTGGTTACTTCAAGTGTAATAACTTCAAACGGATAACACGCCGTGATCAGCTCAGATCTTAGATGTCTGTATCTTTCTTTCTTGCGACGTTTAGCCTTCGTACAATTGGTTTCGTAGCGAACAGTTAATTCAACCACATATACAGAACCCTTAAAATCCACCACTATATCAGGTCTTAGCGTTCGAAATAAAGTTGAAGTACAGGTCATACCTGAATTAGGACAGTCCGCAAACAGTCGAAGATCTGCACCAACTGCGACTTTTAAGATCTGCACCAACTGCGACTTATAATAATAATAATAATAATAATAATAATAATAATAATAATAATAATATTTATTATTTATTATTTTTTATTTAATATTTATTTATTGATTATTAAGATACATATAATTACAAAGATAAACCTCACTTTATCAATATCAATGTTATATAATATTGTTATATAACAATATCAATGTTATATAAAGTTGTCAATGTTTTTAAGATTACGTTGCATGAATCACGACGACAGTAGCAACAATTCATAGATAGGATACATACATATACAGAAAAAATGTTTATCAATTAAAAGAATGCAACTTAGCAACAGTGAATTAGAAATCTTCCCTAGCTTGTTTGATTATTGCCATATTGCACTGAAGCTTAAAAAATTCTTCTTTGTTTCCTCCCTTGTCTGGATGGTGTTGAAGACACAACTTGCGGAATGCGGTGTTGACCTCTGCGTTAGAGGCAGTCATTTTCACACCCAAATATCGATAAGCGTTTTCCAGAGCTTCTTCTTTTGGTAACCCAAACAGCTTTTGTGTCATCCAATCCGAGAGATAACTCATTCCAGCTGCCGAGACCCACCCACCAACTATACTTCCTACCACAGCCCCAACAGGACCCCCTACTGATCCAATAGCTGCTCCAGCAGCACCTCCTGCCATACCTGCTCCTATTGTGAACGTGGCATCCAGCACATTTTTTATGCATCGTTTTCCTGATATTTCACCTTTCCACCAACGCCGAATATTGTCATAGGCATTGTAAGTGAGGTAAACAGCAGCCAGAGCCACCATTACGACTGTGCCTCCCGTTTTATCTACCAGATTAACAGCATCATCTACTGCAGTTACCATGGCTGGTTCAGATGCCATTCCTCTTAGGAAATTCAGAACAGAAGCTTTCGATTCATGTGGACTGATACTCCAAGCTCTTGCCAAGCCACCAAAAACTGATATAAATCTAGCAGAATCACATTTCAGGGGTAGGCTAGGATCTGACGCCTGATCATTTTCTATTCCAGTAGTGGTGTCGCTATGGGACTTCGTTTCCGCATAAAATATGTTCATACGTTTTTGAAACTCCTGATCTTTTTCTGCTTTTCTTGTTTCATTGGACAGCCTTTTGGCAAATTCTAAAAAAGCTGTTTCATTCTCCAATGTGACTTTCAAAGATTTCCATTGTGGTGCGTAAGGTCGAGCGGCGTAGTCTTTGTAAGCTTTATCTTCTTCGTCAAGGAAGAACAGTACTCTGCATAAATCTTCTCCTTTGTCTTTGAACACTTCAGCGAGTTTACCACGTACTTCGTCTTTCCAGCTTTCTTCTGTTGCGTCCATGTCAAGAGTCCTCCTACAAAATCAATAAAAAAGGAAGTTTATGAGTGTATAACATTTGCAGAATAATTATAGAGGCGCCATGTGGTAAACAGTACTTTGAGCTGTTTGTGCCCCTGTATTTACATAGCAAAATTTTTCAACATAGCGCTTGTACTTTTCGAACGAGGGGAGGTGCTAAACAACCTTGTAACCAGGCTCTTTGCTCTTGGGAAGCAAAGACCCTGGTCGGAGCTGGTCACGCGAACCCCCAGATTTTGGGGGTAAATTATAAATTCAATTAGGGAGGGGAGGGAGAGGAGCGCGTTTGTTCCCTTTGGAAATATTCATATTTTCGTTGTGATGAATTTGTGCGTAAATATGTAAATTTTACTTCTATTTCATAAGTATAAATCTGTAAATCTTTAGAAATAAAGCAGTAAAATTAAATAAATCCTGTATGGAACACAAGGAGTATTAAGTTACACTCCAAGCATGTTGGTATAAATAGGATCGTATTTCCACAGCGTATTCACGCAATCGAGTCGATGACTAGCAAAAGCACGCCGAAAAAGTACTACAAACAAGGAGATTCTACTGGAACTATTTCACGTTGCAGACTTTGCAATTGTGTTGCTGATCCAAAACATAGTTTTTGAGGAAGAATCAGGCAATTCTACACAATGCTGAGAAAATATTTGGCGGCGAGTTGCCACACGAAAGCAATTTTCCTGTTCATATTTGTGCGCCTTGTGAGAGAAGGCTAAACAATGCCATTCAGTTTAAGAACGTAATAACAGAGACTCAGAAAGCGTTAGCTGAAAATGTTCGCACAAAACGTTGTGTAGACCTATCGCCAACTGTTGTACGGCCCACGAAATTGCAATATGCTGGGAGTTAACGTCAACGAAGCATCGACCTCAATGTGTCAACCACTGATGATACTCAAAGTGCATCCCCAAATATGCTAGTAAGTAATCAAGAACTGTTCTTTTTCCAATATATTATTTAATTATTGTCCTTCATGAGTTATTAAATGCTTAACTATTGAGTTATTGAATATTTTGCGCCATCAATGAGCGAATTCATGATCATGAATAGATTCATTCATTCATGCATATATTATAGTATTTATTGTAAACAAAATATTGATCCTAGTTTATTGACAATCGTTTTATATCAAGTCTCAAAAAAGATTATTAAGTCTGCACTAACATTAGATTAAAACATTTTCTGTTTTTCTTGTTTTAAGAGTGCTCCAGTGTTAGTCGATGCATCGCCATATGTTCTAAATCATGCGAACAAAGAACTCATTGAAGTTGCAAGGAGAGGCAATCCATCGGTCCTGAGGCAGAGATCATTTGATGGGTTAAGTTCTGAAACATGGATGGCTGAACTCATAAACGAAATGAAAACAAGGTGTCTTATGGCTCATCAAATTCTTTCTGGGCTGTTCGAAAACAGCATTTATCCAGATAAGAGGAATCCTGCTTTGTGCTTAATTTATGGCATCATAATGTTCCTAAGATGTCATGAGTTAAGCAAAATACAGAGAATAAATTCTGTTTTACTCATACAAGGACAAGCATCTGTTAACGTAAGTTATTCTTAACAGTTTTGTATTTATGTTTCTGAGTTCTAATTTATAGTGTCATACAGTATGCTTTATCACGTTGACAAATAGAATTTGTCCAATAACGACTTATCACAGACTTGCTCTGCAATTGTACTTTAACATCTCCCCCCTCGCAAGATTATATTGTAATTTTTGATTTCAATACTGACCCCCTCTCCCCCTTGTGGAACAAGTCAGCGATCTGTCGACACTGAACAGAATACATACTGTATTTGTCAATAACCTTGCGCTCAGCTGTACTAAGAGGATAGTTGATGCCACAGCTACACATCCGACAGTAAAAACTCAGTGCACTATCCCCTGTTGGTCATGTTTGGAATTAGTTTAATAACTGCTAGAACTAAAACTATGTGTTTGACACATTTGTGAATTGGATTCATATTGTATACAGGGTTTGTACAAAACTTGAAAGTCCTTGAATATGAAAACAAAAATTCAAGGCCTTGAAAGTCCTTAAATCTATAACGAGGTACTTGAAAGTCCGTGAATTTGTTTTGCTTCAGCTTTCCGACATTGTATTTTCTGAAATTTGTTATATTTCACAGTTGTAGATTAAAACCACCTTTAGGAATTTCAAACCCCTGCCTGGAAAGTCCTTAAAAGACCTTGAATTTTAATGTTCCTTACCTGTATGAACCCTGTGAATGTTGCAGGCAAAGATGTTCTGGGGGGTTCACTCCCCCAGAAATGATTTGCACCCCCCAGAAGCATTGGGCAACGCCCCAAAGGTTTTTGCACCCCCGAAAATTATATATATTTTGATTTGATAGTGTCATATTTGATTGTTCTTATTACTAAATTGGTAAAATTACCAATATTATGGTCTCAGATCTCACCATGCAAGCCTAGAAAACAAATTTTGTTAAACTTTTTCCTTGGCCTTTCCGGGCGTTGCCACCACGCCCCAGTCAAAGCAAGCAGCAGCACCCCCCAGATAATTATCCCCCCCCCCGAACGAAAATAGGAAAATCGGTCTCTGGTATATTGATTTTTATTTTGTGTCATTGTTAGATGATTGCTGAATTAAATAAGTATGGTTTCTGTCGTGAGCCAAAAATGAAGTACAACATCCTCGATGACATTGGCAATCATTTTCTTGACCGTGCTGCAGAGTTGGTGAAGTCTGGACACAGGTTTGTGTATGTCCTCGACAACATTGATTGGGAAGAAAAAGCCCATGATATGAGACAGGATGTACAAAACCGAAGTGTGCATGCAGTTGCTACCAGCATTGTGTTTAATAGAGTTCCAGAAAAAGATTTACCAAACTCTGGTCCACAGAAGAATCTACATCACTGTAATGTCGACGATCTAGTGATTGTGAATGATGAAGACACCAAAACAATTCGAGCCCGCTACCTTTCAATCATTGCAAAACTATTTTTTTTTTAGCATTTTCCAGCATTTGAAATGTTTAAATAATACACCCCTCAAGTAACTGAGTGCGCATATGCCAAGAAAATGTCAACACGGTCAGAAGTCATCACAATGCCAGTTGTAATGAAGGATGAGAAGAAGTATGCTGAATGTGTTGATGTTTTGGATCAGCTGGAGAAATGGACCCATGAGATATATTCAGCTGCTGATCTGTGTTCTCCTGAGCCTGAATCCTCCAACGAAATCACCCCTGTAATTACAGCCCATTCCAGACCTGATCAACCTGCCTCACATGTACCACCTGCTGCAACCGAGAGTGATCCATTGCATGGTGTGAAAATACCATGCTATGGAGATCAACTCACCCGTGTCAGATTTGCTGGTGCGAAAGATCTACGTGCTGGGTGCCATTCTCCAAAGCAAAGGTTGGATCATCTGTACCCAAGCCTGAGGTGACTAATTGTTTTAGTGTAAATTCATTATTGAAAAAGTTTTATTTATAAATACAACTAATACATGTGTTTATTTTTTAATATAATTTGCATATTAAATAATTTACCTGTGTTTGATTTTTAGCTATTTTTTTTGGGAAAAGCAATAGTTACTGCTCAGAGCAGTCTGGGCAGTAACTATTGCCTAAGAGTTACTGCTGAGGGAGCCAATTAGAATGCTCAAAGGCCATTTTTCAATATTGAATATATATATATATATATATATATATATATATATATATATATATATATATATATATATATATATATATATATATATATATATATATATAGAAAATGTTTCAATGTGCAACCAAAAGAGACATTTATAACGTAAAATAAAATAAAAGCCACTCAAATTTTGCACAAACGTTTTCGCTTTAATGTTAGCTCCTCAGGTGCATATTTACAATGAGTGCATGAATTTAGTTTATCTATTATCTACGTTCTATGATATCATATTATAATAACTATGTTAGGAATGCATATATTTACATGGTGTGAAGTCACCCGTTAAAAACATTCTATTGATCTAAATGTAAGCATAAACTTAATGGTTTTTTAATTAGCGTTCAGATCCGGATTCAGTATATTGATAAGTTCTTTTTCTTTCATCTCCCTAAAAAGTCTGTCCGTGTTAATGCATTGATATATAGGCATTATTTTGAAAATTCCGTTGTTACACATATTTAAGTGTTCGCTTACTTTTAGATGTCTATACTCTTCGTGTCGAATTTGTTCCTTGTGTAATGTCACTCTTTTTCGTAAGTTTTCTGTCTGGCCGACGTAGAAGCTGTCGCATTTTGAGCAAATGATCACGTAAATGACATATCTCGCTTTGCAGTTCATCGTTGAATTGACTTTCCAGGTTTTTCCGCTCTTTAATGTAACAGACTTTCCTGTGATTAAAACATCGCATGTTCCACATCGCTTTTCCTCGCATTTTGTTACACAGTGTTCTCTGTCCTCTGAATTGAACTGTGCTTTTGTCAAGTATCGCTTCAAGTTCTTCGGTTGGCGTTTGCTTACAATGAGTTTTGTTCTGTCTAATACTCGTTTCATTTTCTCGGAATTGTTTAGAAATTTAAAGTTCTTCCTTATTTTTTCAATTACTTGAGGATTGTTGGGATTATGAGTTATTACTAAAGGCAAGACATTGTCATCAGTTTTATGTTTTGGTGCCCTCAATTCCTCAATGTTTTTTGATGAAGCCTTCTGTATTCCGTTTTTTATAAGCAATTTCGGATAGTTCTGCTTTTGTAGGAAATATTCTAGTTCATCAAGACGCTTCTTCTTTAAATCTTGATTTGTTACAATTGCACAGATCCGTCTTGCCAGTGTGTAGGGAATGTTTGATTTTGTATGTCCAGGATGACATGAATGATAATCCAGATATTGGTGTGTGTCCGTTTGTTTGTATGTATATCACTTTCTAACCGTTCCGCGTTCTTGTAGAGTAGTATATCCAAAAACGGTAGTTTCTTATTGTCATATTCCATCGTGAACTGTATTTTTGAATGGAGCTTCTGTGTTGACAATTAACCCACACTGAACACATGCAGTCATTATGAGTTCATCAAAATTCTTTTGGTTCAAATAATTTTAAATGGCAGTCTGCTCATTACTGTTTTCTCACTGGCGTGCTTCTGGGGGCTTTGTAGCATTACTTGCTTGCAAAAGCATTTTGCTTAGAAGTGATGTGGTGAAAACATTTTTTTTCCGTTTTATTACTGTGCTAAAATGTGAGGCTTTTGACGACCTCGTCGTTCATGAAACCAAAGTTTCCTTTGTGACTGACTTCTTGTATTCCACTAGATTCAATGTCATTCAATTAAAGAAGCCTGTGATGTTGATTCATCATTCTATGTATATACATGAACTAAATGAAAAACCACAACTTAAGCGAAATCATTTTTATCAAATGCGAGGTGTTATGTTTGCATACAGCGTTAATTGGGGAAACTTTATTGTTTACACAAACAAAGAAGTATTTAGTGAAAGAATTTACTTTGACCGTGAATTATGGTACAAAACAATGTTACCTAAACTTACTTAATTTTATTTCACATATATTTATCCTAAACTAGCTACTTAAGAAAATATTTTAAAATAATTGTTCGATATTTCATTCTGATTCGCACTTATCGTTTATTAAAGGTGGGTAAAATAGAGTGAGGTAAGAACAAATTACCCATACTTTGTTCAAGTCTGATGACATCTTCAGTGGAAAGACATTTTTATAATTATAAAACTAATATTTATGCCTTGTATTGCTCTTTCCACATGCACTCTCAGTGCCGCAATCTTTCGTGTATCGTTTTCGGCGGTGAGTGAAAGTTGACTTCCACCATTAGAAAAGTTGGTATGTTGAGACCAACACCAGCAGGGATATCATCTGCTATATCAAAACCCCTATCTGCCATAATGTCATCTCCCGACTCAAGCAAAGTGAAAATGCCATAATCTTTGGTCACTTGTTTATCAGAAGACTTCCAGCATACATTTCAGATACAAACGTTGGGTACTCACCAGGGGAAATTCTTAGGAAAACCTTACTTCTTAGGAGTTAGGATGCGTTATCCAGTCTTAGTAGATGTCAGGGAGCTATCGCCTTATTCAACATCTCCGTTTATTGAACACAGCAAATTAAAGTAAGGCGATCACTATATCATTAATTTGTTAAGTCGGAACTGTGCTATGGCGCGGAGATATGATCATGCACTAGCTGTTGTAGATCTGTCTGAACTATTGGCGAACATATACATATTATGTAATGAGGGTTAACCGTATCGGGAACTCGCACTCGAATGCTACATTTGTTATTTATTTGATTTTATCACTAGTCACTAACTAAAATTAAGTCAACACTACGCTAAATACTTCGACAGACTTTGATTTATAGCCAGCGTCTGAGGCAAGTTGTAAACGACCTACCATATTCTCTGACTTTGTGATTTACAGCATCGCGTAACATAATTTACTGTTTACTGCAGAAGCCATATTTCAACGGGATATGCAAATTACGAAGGAAGTGGAATAAATCAATGTCCGTGATTTCTGGCCATGTACTATACATCTGGAACACATTTCCAAAAATAAACTAACATATCATATTATATATATATATATATATATATATATATATATATTCATATATATATATATATATATATATATATATATATATATATATATATATATATATATATATATATATATATATATATATATATATATATAGCTTCAGATTTTGGTTTACGAAACACAAACAGTGCTCAATACCATATAGATAGAGCGTAATATAGTTTTTCGTTTTACCTCAAAGAACCACAACAGTCTGTTTCATCCGTATAGGAAGCATCAGGTGGTGAACCCTATACGGATGAAACAGACTGTTGATGATTCCTATACGGATGAAACAGTAGTAAGTAGTAATATAGGGGCCGTTTGACCCTTATTTTCAGGGGGCCGCAGGGGGCCGCAAGGGGGCCGCAGGGCCGCATCATTATATATGCAGGTAATTAAGGGTTCCGCACAAATGAGGGTGCGTAGTGACGTCACTCATTAACACACGTCATAATTATATGCAATGACGTCACGCGGGCGAGCTTAAACACGATCGGGCGAAACTTGCTGACTACGCATTTTTTAGCGTCCCTCCTCATGTATGATACAATACAGGGATTAATGTTGGCTTACTATGATTGGTTGATTGATTTAATGAGCGTCTGTATAAAATCGACAAGCGTCTTGTAACAAGCATAGTTCTGCATTTGACAACTCTCTTATTGGAGGTCTTTTTGGTAGCTGGTTTTGTTAAATATTTCTTTGGAGAGAAGTACTTGAGAAAGAATGGCACAACGACATCTAGAGAATATTGGGTAAGTTTAATTTAAACTGAAAATTAATATAATATCCAGAGTTTTGTGTATGTAATTGACTTCTATATTTTGTAGGAGAGATCAATTTATGAGCGAACTGGAAAATGACGAGGTCAATCGCCAGCTTTGTGCCGTGGACACTTTTTCTTGGTCACCCGAAACTCAGGAGCAAATTCTGGCTGAATGGAACGACTGGCAAAACGAATCGGAGAAGTCGGGGTTATGTTGTTCTGAATGTGGCAAAACGTTTACACGGTCCAACGACCTAAAGCGCCATACTAGACGAATACACACTGGAGAACGACCATTTAAATGTATAGAATGTGGTAAAGATTTTGCGTCTCGTAACAAGTTGAAACGACATGAAAAAATCCACAAGGAGAAGTCATTGGAATGTCATAGATGTCATAAGAAATTTAATCGCAAGGTAGGTTGATATTACAGGACTATTGTGAATTATTTCGATTCTATTTGATATTGCAAGCTTTTCCTTTAAGGACAAATTAAACGACCACATCAAGACGCACGAGAAACGTGGTGCCGAAAGGGAATATACATGTGGTGAGTGTGGTGAGGTGTTTCGAAACATATTCCCATTCCAAGCCCATCAACATGATGTCCATCAAGTTGGCCGTGGGAAACGTACGAAGACGTCGACCGGGCGAACGAAGAGACAAAGAAATGATGAACCAGGTATGTATAAATGAAAATATTTCGATTACTAACTTTGTATTTATACAGATATTTTTTTCTCTTTTAAGAACCGCCAAGACCTTCGACATCGGTGAACGAAGGTAAGAGAGTATATTCTGTGTAATAATTTGAGTTAAAATCACACTAATACATTTTTTCTCCTTTTCAGGAGCTTCCACTTCTACAGTGCAGTCGTCAACGAAGGTATGAAATTCAATTTTTATACCGTATATAGTATATTGATTGTGGTGATTTGCTGTGTATATCAATATAATGTTAATTACTCGGCTTTAAAACATTGCCCGGAGAAGGACTTTGAGATCCTAACGTTTACATTTGAAGAATATTTTCATGTTGTTTCACTGATGTTTGTGTTTTGAAAACCTGATAAAAAATAATCGAGTAATTTTTAAGCGTGGGTTTATAGTGTGAAATTTGCATTTTCCTAATCATTCATATTAGACTTATGTTCATTTGCTTTAGAACAATTAATTTTTATCATTGTACGAGCATTTAAGCTACATCATTTTTATAACATTCGCTAGCGTTTTATAGTGAGGTAAAAATAATCAAGTAATTTTTATAGCGTGGGTTTATAGTGTGGAATGTTCCTAATCATTCATGTTAGACTTATGTAACATTCGCTAGCGGTTTATAGTGAGGTAAAAGTAATTTTGGTTGCGTGGGTTTATCATGTTGCTATGTGAAATTTGCATGTTCCTAATGTATTCATGTTAGACTTATGTAAATTTTTTATGAATCGGGTGTTTGTATGACAAAATTAGTGCGAAGCTCTAGACAAAAATAAAGAATCGGGTGTTATTTCTATAGGACCCCAACCGTTCCCTCAGGACCCCCTATTACCCCCATCTAACCTGCCTTCCCAACTTCACCGAGATCATTGGCGTGCTATACGTACGCGACAAAGCCGAGGCAATCGCGTGCAAGATTGGTACAACTATCGTCTAAGCTCAGCGAATATGGGTCAACTTGTCAACGATATAGACCGTATATTTGAAGATCAAACCACGGTCTTTAAGTTAAATCTCTCCTTTGGTTTCGTATTGTTTAATAACGAGACGCAACAAATGCAATACCACCACCCCTCAGCAAATAACAACCGTGTTTTCGACTCCCCATTCCAAATCCATAATCGTGAAGATTTGGTCCAAGTGCGTAGAGCGTTGGAAAACATCGACATTCATGAATGGGCTCGACAACAGCGTCCCAACTCGAAATGGATTGTCATGGATTTCACCAACGTTACCTTCTACGTCACCAAACTTCGAGACCATCCCATAGGTCGCAGTGTCCGCCTACCCAAATACGTACTGGAGAGTCGTGCCATCGTGTCGTTGGATTGTGATGATAATACAGGCTTACCATACGAAGACAAACTTTGTTTCTTCCGTTGTTTGGCCCTACACCGTGGTTGCCACCCCAAAAATTTAGAACGTGATACTCATCATTATTATGAACAATATTCGGAAGATGATGAATTTGATGGTGTTACCCTAGAGGAACTACCGGAACTGGAAAAGTTGTTCGAGTTAAACATTTACGTGTATCGCCTTACAGAGTTACATGACGAAGATAACGACACAACCTCCATTGTGGCTCAACTGATACAGCGATCCCACCGTAGATATGCCAATTCGATGTATCTGAACCTCTACGGTAGTCACTTCAGCTACATTAAGAATTTGGCTATGTATTCCAAGTCCTACTGTTGTTGCAAATGTGACAAGATGTGGAAGACGGCAAAGGCCTTGAACCAACACGAGCGAACATGCGAAGCAACTATACGTCACATCTTCCCTGGTGGTGCCTACAGAGTTCCACAAACCATATTCGATTTGTTGGCCGACGAAGGAATCGAGATCCCTGACGATCTAAAGTACTTCCCTTATCGTGCCACCTTTGACTTTGAGTGTTATTTCAAACGTGAAACCGAACATCCACGAAATACAGCAAAGTTGATGTGGGAAGCCGAACATATCCCCTTGAGTGTCTCTGTTTGTTCAAACGTCCCTGGTTATGATCAACCCAAATGCTTCGTCTCGTCTGGCAGTACAAGTGAAATGATCCAACAGTTCGTGGAATATTTGGTTGAGGTCAGCCAAGAAAGTTATGGATTGTTGCTGGACCAATTCTCTGACGTTTTTCGTCAAATTGATGAACGAGTTAATGAGGTATAATTCATACGTATTAGATTCTTAGTATATTTCTTATCCTTAATATTTTTTCTTATATCTTTAGGTAGGGGAAAACGAGGTTATGGAAGTTGTCGCGGGGGAGGACAATGAGGTAAATTATAGGAAGGTTATATTTGCACTTATATTCTTTATATTCTAATATATCTTATGTTTTAGCAAAATACAGAGGAACAGATGATAGAGGAAATGGTGGGATGTTTGATGGGGCTGAATGATGAGGTATATAACATAAGGTTTGAGCTCAACAGTGGTCTTTCCAGTGCTTACCATATGTGTACCTTTTAGGTGAGTGAAGATGAAGACGAAGTGGATAAAGATAAAGACGTTGAAGAGAGAGTAAGTATCACACTCATGATCCATTTTAGCGGTTGTTATATAGATTAGTAGGGATGTGCAAGTATCTTGCTTTTTACTTATGACACCTTTTCATTTATTTAGGATGTGGTCCATCCTCTACTCAAACTCCAAGATAAATTGTCAGAATACTTACAAGAGCTACCAATTCTTGGGTTCAACTCTGGTAAATATGATATTAACGCTGCGAAAAACCCCTTCTTTTCACATCTCGTCAAACACGAACAAGTTAAGTTTGTGATAAAGAGGAACAATAACCACATGTGTCTTAAGACTCAGCACTTAAAATTCCTCGATATCACAAACTATCTGGCTCCGGGATTTAGTTACGAACAGTTCCTCAAAGCGTACGAGTGCTCCCAGACCAAAGGCTACTTCCCGTACGAGTGGGTCGACTCCCTCGACAAACTCAATCATTGCTCCTTACCACCACGCGAAACCTTCCATTCCACTCTATCCGGAACCGACATCACCGATGAACAGTATGAGTATTGCCAGGGTGTATGGGACGAACAGAATATGACAACTTTCCGCGACTTTCTCGTGTGGTATAACAACCTTGACGTAGTCCCCTTCCTTGAAGCAATTGATAAAATGAGTAATTTCTGGCAAGAAAGGAACATTGATATGTTTAAGGACGGTGTGAGTGTGCCTGGCTTAACTATGAAATATTTATTTTCAAACATTCCAGGCACCTACTTCTCCTTGTTCAGCGAGAAGGACAAGGATATGTATTATTCAATGAAGGATAATAACGTAGGGGGCCCCAGCATTATCTTTAACAGATACCACGAGAAAGAGAAATCATCCATACGGAAGGAAGAAATGCGAGCCAGAGGAAAAGAATCGAAACCCTGCAAGAATGTAGTTGGTTACGATGCCAATGCGCTCTACTTGTGGGCCATCATGCAAGACATGCCAACGGGACAGTACACAAGACGGTTAGAGGAGGACGGGTTTAAGAAACGGTGGAGTGGAAAAATGGCGATCGAATGGTTAGAATGGCAAGCGTACAGTCGCGGTATTAGTATCAGACACGAGTACAACAACACGGAGAAAAGAATTGGCACTCGTCGTCTCCCTGTTGACGGTTTTCACGCTGAATCACAAATGGTGATTCGGTTTCATGGCAAGTTGTTGTTTTAGTGTAATTAGTTAAGATTAATTAGCTAGGATTAAGTTAATTGTGTGGGAGTGAGCTAATGAGTTTTTAGCGATTGCGTGGGCCTGTAGGATAACTTTATTTTTCTTTTGTAGGTTTAACTGTATTACACTTTATTTTAATAGGATGTTATTGGCATGGGCACAACTGTCATCTGAACGAAGGGAAAGAAGTCAACGAGAAGCGTGATAAGCCGATGAAGGAACTCCTTGAAGAGACCCAAAGAAACAGCGCCTATATCAAGAAGCAGGGATTCAATCTCGTTGAATGTTGGGAATGTGAGTGGCGAGAGATGAAGAAACGAAACACCGCGCTGCAACGATTCATTGCCACGCAACTTCGCCGACCCCTAGACAAAGTAAAAACGATGACAACTCGATCAATTGTCAACGCTGTGAAGAATGATACGTTATTTGGCTGTGTCGAGTGTGATATCCACGTACCTGAGAGTTTGCGAGAATACTTCAAAGAGATGTGTCCAATATTTAAAAACACAGAAATACGTCGAGAGGATATTGGTGAGTTCATGAAGAGCTATGCCGAAGAAAACAACATCATGCCCCGACCTCGGCGGAGTCTCATTGGAAGTATGATCGGAAAGAAGATAATGTTGGCAACTCCTCTTCTAAAATGGTATTTAGAACATGGTTTAGAGGTACGTTTTAAATATTAAAAACTTGTAAAATTGCTGGAGAAAATTTTTAACAAATTGTATTATCGTTTTAGGTAACACACGTCTACCAGATAGTCGAGTATACCCCTAAGCCATGCTTCAAACCTTTCGGTGACGCTGTATCGGATGATCGTCGTGCTGGTGATGCAGGCCCCTCCAAAGCCATCATCGCGGACACGATGAAATTGGTCGGGAATAGGTGAGTTTTAAAATCACGCTGTCTTGACGTATTCAAGAAATACTCATTTTTTTGTATTTCTATACAGCTCATACGGGAAGACCATCACCAACAAAGAGCGTCATCGCAAGGTGGATTACTGCTACGATGACGAGGTCTCTGAATTAATCAACTCACCATTCTACCGCCAAATGAACGTGATCGACGATGACACCTACGAAGTGGAAAGTGCTAAGAAGAAAATAAAGTTGGACTTACCACTACAGGTATGTATTGCATGATCATTTTGTCATTAGAAATATAAATTAATAAATTATTCTTATTTTACAGGTGGGGTTCTTCGTGTACCAGTATGCGAAACTCCGAATGTTACAGTTTTACTACGACTGTTTAGATACATACCTTGACCGTTCCGATTATGAGTATTGCGAGATTGACTTTATTATTGACTTTATTAAAAACGGTACTATTTCACCAAGATATTTATAAAAATTAAGACAGGTGATCTTCCAATAGGCCGTATATAACTATACTAATTACACATATACTACAGTATCTAATAACAATAACTAAATTACACGCAAATTACACACTTACAGTTAGACTATTTTTAAATGTAGAGATAGGCATGTAGTAAAACACTGACTACCGGAACACCGGAACACCACCGGAACACCGGAACACCACCATTTTGTTTGGGGTTAGGGTTTGGGGTTAGGGTTAGGGTTGGGGGTTAGGGTTGGGGTTAGGGGTTAGGGTTGGGGTTAGGGTTAGGTGGTGTTCCGGTGGTGTTTCGGCGGTGTTCCGGTGGTGTTCCGGTGTTCCGGTAGTCAGTGTTTTACTACATGCCGTAGAGATACTTGTTTTAGCTTTTATGTCAGCAGACAGATTATTCCAAGTCTCAGCTCCTCGATAGGCGAAAGACTTTTTCATAAAATTAGTTTTAGGTTTAGGTAATGCAAAATTGAATTCGCTTTGTCTTGTATTGTAATTATGTATTTCATTTGAGGTGATGAAAAGTTCCGTTAAGCAATTTGGTAACATGTTATGTTTGGCTTTGAACATTAGGACGGCTAAATGATGTTTTCTTCTAGTCACGAGATTTGGAAAACCGACCTTGTTCAAAACATCGATTGTACGTGTATCATAGTTTTCACGAGTTATTATTCGAAATGCTCTATTTTGAAGCTTCTGGAGTTTATCAGATAGTACTTTACCCAAACAACCCCAAATCTGTGAGCAATAGTCGAAATGTGGTTGAATTATTGATAAATAAATTTTGATCAGTGTTTGGTAATCTAGAATGTCTCTCAATCTTTTAAGGATACTGAGACCTGAATTAACCTTTTTTGTAATTTGATCAACTTGAGCATTCCATGAGAGTGTTTCGTCAATCATTAAGCCGAGTGATTTGGTCGTTTTGACTCTATTAATTTCTCTGTCTTTTATGAATATATTAGGCGTTATGTTAATATGATTGACATCCGGTGTACCGCAGGCCTGGTTTAAGAGAGGCGTTTGAGAACGATAAATGTAACTGGTTTCCTCGTTCCGATACAACTGAACATGCGAAATACGACAGGAGAAAACCGGGATTGTTTAAAGTGGAGTGGGAAGGGGATGGAATTGTATCTTTATGTAGTAAGACGTATTATTGTTTGGGGGAGAACGATAAATATAGTTGCAAGGGTGTAAATAAGAAAAATAATGTAATTAATAAAGATAAATATTTAGAAGTACTTTTAAGTAAACGTAGTGGGTCGGGTGTAAATAGGGGTTTTAGGGTTTTAAATAATACTATGTGTACATACAGTACTGCCAAGAAATAACTTATCAAAAACCGCGTCCAAGACGCGGGTATCTTGCGTCTTCTGTGCGTCCACGGGCGCCTGCGGGTGCGTCCGTCCTGCGGGCGCCGTGCGCCCGTCCTGCGTCCACTGTGCGTCTGCGGGCGCTTGCGTCCACTGTGCGGGCGCCATGCGTCCGCTTTGCGTCTGCGGGCGAGGACGCAGCTGAGATAGAGTTCTATTCGTATCGTCGTCGGAAATTATCGCGTTTCGCTTTTCATAAACAAACCGTGGGCGTCGGAAAATATTCATGTTAGCGATTTCACACCACGTTTTTTATGCTTATACACCAGCGTTACAGACCTAGAATCCTAGATATTTATATTTCTAATATTAAACTTACCGTGAATTTTCAGAATTTGTGCTTCGTAAAGTTCCTTTTTGTATTTGATCTCTACTTTCGCACCTTCGTATAACGTTTGGTTTAAACCCAGTAATCTTTTAATAGTAGGGTCAAAGCCTTACGCCCCGTGACCAACCTTGGGCTAGTAAAGTTTTATGATTTATTTTCATTATCTAGGGTATTTATGACAAAATAAGATTCCATGCCGGTCTTCAAAATCTGGGCAAAAGTCTGCAGAGCAAAAAAATTTTAAATTAGAACTGGCGGCCATTTTGAATAAATTATTTTTTAGCAAATGTCATAGTCTTGTCAAAAATACTTATTTCTATACTATTAAATCAAAGTTTGTCATAAAACAAGCATCAGGAGCCAATTTAATGCAAAATCCGAGAAAAAGTGATTATATAAATGATATTTTTAACAAAGGTTATGATGTCATCAAAAATACTTATTGTAATAATAATAGAATAACATAATTCGTGGGAAAGAAATTACTTTCTGCAGCTATTCTCAATTCAAACATACGAAAACAAAGAATCGGTAACAAAATTTAATGTTTATATGCCAGATCGTTTTACAAAAAGATACATGAGCTTTGCAAACAATCAGTCAACTCAGTCCTCTTCATCTGATGAGGTGTCCAAATCAGAGTCTATCACGTCGGAAAACTCAGAATCAATCTCTGAGTCATGTGGAGGTAAAGTGTTGGATAAGGTAAGAGGAAGCGGAGGTTGCGTGTGTCTCACTGGTTTACAACACCCATTGATGAGTTCCCAACCGTGACCAACAGGTGAGGGATGAGTTCTTAGTTCAGGATGACGTTGGATGTAGGCCAAGTAATTAGCTCGGAGAATGTGCTGCTTCAGACTGTCCGAGTTGGGTGGAAGACGCATCAAGGATTTGTTCTTTTGCCCTTTCCACTTAGCTGCTCTGGTAATATCCAGAGAAGAACTATGTACATCACCGTATACAAACCGTGTGACATAAGATACGAGGTCATTTAGAACATCTTCTTTTAAAGGAAGGCTCTCCCCACAGCTCGAAAGAAGTCTGCGGCACTCAACACTCTTTACCATTTTGTCATAGAGGGTCGATTTACCATGACCATAAAAGCAGCTATTTGCATCACAGCCAGTCATGACAAGGAATTGGATAAGACATTTAGCGATGTCCTCGTCAGCACACATGCCTCTGCAGAAAAGCAATTCCTTCTTTTTCTTGATGCAGATTATACCAGGAACATCATGCGAAATGGCAGCTGCCTGTATGTAGACATCTGTGCCCGCTGCATCTATGACCACAGGGTCATTGTAACCAGACGCCCTCAGAGCTGTGTAAAATGACAGTATGATGGTGTCAGCCTCGCACTGATCGAAGGCAAGGTCTTGTTGAATACTACCAGATGAGAGATTTACACATTCTACACCAACTGAATAGAGCAGGACTTGATTGATTGACTGGACAACTTTAGATAGTTGAGACTTAATAAGTGCCTGCAGACGTCTCTAATTCCCGGAACAGCAGAGAAAGGTCTTAAAATCTCGGGCTGATGGAAACTTGTCAGTTGATTTCATATACACATTGGGAATATGACCTTGCCCCTGGATACGCGACTCACGCTCGTCATCTTTGATGGATTCAACGTGATCATATGGGTCGTTAATGCAGATAATGGTAGCAGCGTCCACATGGCGTGCAAGTAGCATGCTGGTAACTTTGTCGGTGTAGTCACCCCAGGTATAAGTAGACCCATCGTTCTTTTCTCGGCCCTCCATAGTGGGAGATGCAAGTCGCCAGATCATCCCCATGTCAACCAGCGCGGTATAAGATGAGACATCAATTGGCTCTTGTGTCAGTTTCTGGAGTATCTTGCTCTTCTGTGTCTTCCTGAAGGTACCATTAACGTTGAATAGCGTGAGACACCCCTCAGTTATGCAGTATTTCATTACATCAGAAAGCATCATCAAGCCGCTGACATCAACAAGATTAACTACAGACGCCAAAGCTATGTTTTCCGTTTCTCCCTGTTTAATTAACTTTAAGGACTTCGCCAATTTTGGTCGTTGGTGCTTTAGCGAAAGTGAGACGAGAGTGACGCTTGATACGATCATACAGAGACTTTTCCTTCGAATAAACACGCTCGTCCATGAATTCTTTCAACTTTGCTTCACCATCTTGTTTGGGCTGTCTGGAAATCATGGATCATCTCAGTTGGAGCGGGAATTGCTGATTGCAAGGTTCGTAGATTTGGTGATGACACGTCAAAAGGGAAGCAATGCAATGAGATCCTGGACAGCTTGTTCGTCCTTGCACATTCTTGCGGGAGCACACTCAGAATGTGTTCGTGATTTTTGCTTTCTGTTGTTTTGATTGTGAACAGCGGTGCAAACTCGACCAAGATTGTTGGCATTTCTGATGCATTTCATCAGCTGCTTCTCATTACGGAGGATTGACGGCCAACCAGCCTTT
>CACRXK020000851.1:0-65901 GCA_902702795.2 Paramuricea clavata
TATAAGAACGAGATAACATAAATCATTTGCTCGAGAGGTTTTAACAACTACGTATAGACTTTAAGTAGGTTTTGATTTAATTTACTAAGTTTTAAATTTTAAATCAGTTTAGTTGAACACTCGCATAGGTCCCAATAGGTTTTATTTAGACTGAACTTATGTAATTAGCACGGTAGCTTAGTATATAAAGCTCGTGTGCACCATAATCTATTGCTGTCTGACGATCGGTAATACGTGAAACTTAAGTAGCAGCACATTAAATTTTTTAAAATTTTTTATTTTTAATTTTTTCATTTTGATAATTTTTATTTTTTTATTTTCAATGTTTTCATATGTGTGTGTGTGAGCGCTCTGGAATGGTTTTGATGTCCCACAATCGTGAGGCATCAAAGGTAACTGTAAATAGCGGTTACTTTCATCCTGCTCATCAGCACTACACTAATGAGGCCCATAAGGCCGAAACGGTACCGTCTATATATATATATATATATCTATATATAGCAATATATATATATATATATATATATATATATATATATATATATATATATATATATATATATATATATATATATATATATATATATATATATATATATCACTGCATATGGAAATGGATTTCACGAGGTTCCCGCGCAGTACATCAAACAAATTCAATCGGGTGAGTTTTTTTTATTTATCTAAACTTTTACCGAAAAACATGTCAACCAACAACCACTCCGACGAGCCTATGATCTTAACTCTCGAAAACTCAGTAGGCTAATCAAGGTCAAAAAGGCTTCACAGCCAACTTC
This sequence comes from Paramuricea clavata, assembly GCA_902702795.2. Classification (NCBI taxonomy): domain Eukaryota; kingdom Metazoa; phylum Cnidaria; class Anthozoa; order Malacalcyonacea; family Plexauridae; genus Paramuricea; species Paramuricea clavata. The sequence continues at coordinate 795 of CACRXK020000851.1, forward strand.
TAGGATAACCGATATCGAGCAGTGGACAACCGCATTCATTGTATACACGAGCGTGATGACCAATAAATTCCCCGGTCAGGGCCAAGAATTGTTAAATTATTTGAGTTTGATACGCCATGCAGCCCAAACTCACCGTGGACTGGGGTGGTGTGTATACGACCATAAATTTCGATGCAAGACTGCTCTCAACCCCAGTCAAAATTGGTCCCTGATTGATCAGCAGTTGTGGCTGATGATATTCACAACCTCGCCAGACATCTTAGTCCAACAGTATCCTCATTTTTCAAATGGACCTCACAATTGGGCTTCCTCCGGGGGCGTTCGAGGAGGCCTCTGTCGAAATTTCAAGAGGGGAGTTTGGTGTTTCCGTCAGCCATGCCAATACCAACACCTATGCAACACATGTAATGGCAAACATCCTGGATCTGCATGTCCCTCACTCAATTCCAAGTCAGTCAAATACGATGAGGGAGATTCAAAACGTGAGCACAACTCCTCAAAATCCAAACGAAGTTAAAGACCAACCACTCCCTTGACCTATTTCCATCCAACATTTAAAAACAGCACTTTCAGGTTACCCAGACCAAAATTTTGTTTCACAGCTTTGTAACAACTTTAAATTTGGTGTGCACATAGGTTTTCAGGGGCTCCGGGCTCCAAGGTTTTCAAGGAATTTGCCAACAGCTTTCGCTAACCCAGATATTGTTTCTTCAAATTTGGCAACTGAAGTTTCGCTTGGCCTTTTCCAAACTATTAATATCCCTATAGTTCCGGGCAAAATGCAAGGCCCCTCACAGGTAATCGAGTTTATGGGTATTTTGTTGGACACTATTAAGATGCAAGCTAGACTCCCTCCTGACAAACTGGATAGGTTGCAGGCTGCTATTGAGCAATTCCAACACGGAAGGTCTTGCACCCTAAAAGAGCTGCAGTCATTAATAGGCACATTAAATTTTGCATGTAGAGTGGTTCCCCCGGGGCGGTCATTCCTTCAACGCATGATTGGTTTGACAAGAAATGTTCAGAAACCACATCACCACATTAAACTCAATTCTGGTTTCTTCAAAGATCTTGGGATGTGTAAAGAGTTTATTTCCAATTGGAATGGTGCCAATTTCTTTTTGTCATCTGAGTGGCACGCCTCAGATACTTTAAATTTACATACGGATGCCTCCGGCTCCCTGGGTGTTGGGGGTATCTTTGGTAAAAAGTGGTTTCAGGGAAAATGGCGTCCACACCAAAAATTAAGTCAGCCCGATATAAGTATAGCATGGCAAGAGCTCTTTGCCATAGTTGTTGCATGTCAAATCTGGGGTGAGGTACTCGCTGATCAACGCATAAAGTTTCATTGTGACAATGAGGCTGTGGTAGGCATAATCAATACTAAACGTTCCCAAATTCCCCGGGTAATGGATTTAATGCGTCACTTACAGTAACACTCTTAACCTTGCAACACAATATGTACATTCGTGCAGTGCACATTCCTGGCAAAAACAATGACATTGCTGATGCAATTTCCCGTTCTCAATTTCAGAGGTTTCGACAATTGGCACCAAACGCAGATACCAATCCCTGCCAAGTTCCAGAAATGTTAATGACTCTCTGAACGAGGACATACAAAATTATATAAATCTATCACTTGTATCTACAACACATAAAACATATACCTCAGGTGAAAATCGCTTTATAAGCTTCATCCATTTGCATAAGCGGAAACAAGTAGAGCAATGTTTGCCGGCCGATGCATTACTTTTGACTGAGTTTGTTGCATTCCTTGCCAAATCTATCAAATATGCCTCCATCAAAATCATTTGCACATGCATAACATTCTGCGTTTGCAACTTGTTCTTAGAGGGATTAAGCGTTCTCAAGGAGACCAGATCAGAGTCCGCCTACCAATAACCATCCACCACCTGAAGCTTTTCCGACTACTGCTTGCAATTTCCAGTACCAACAATTTTGATTCTCTGATGATCTGGGCGGCTATGACATTAGCCCTCTTCGATTTTCTTCGTCTTGGCGAGTTAACATGCAACTCCAAATTCAATAAGGATGTACATCTTACCCATGATAGCATCTGTTTTCCACCTTGAATTGGTACAAAAGGTCCACAATTCATGACTGTTCGCATCAAAGAGTCTAAGACAGACCCACTTCGCTTGGGTCACACAATAACTGTTGGCGCAACCAACTCTGAAATTTGCCATGTATACAGGCCTTAGAAAATTACATCTCTCTACGTCCCCCCACAATTGGTCCACTGTTTATCCATGCCTCAGGAAGACCTCTAGCCAAGCAAGTGAAGTTTTAACCACTGAAACTCGTAAACTTCTCGCTCTATTTGGTTTTAATGCTTCAAATTATGCTGGTCATAGCTATAGAATAGGGGCTGCAACAACTGCAGCCGAAGCAAACTTACCTTCGTGGCTTATTAAAACATTGGGAAGATGGTCTTCCGATTGTTACGAACGTTACATTAAAACACCTGTATCTACCTTATCAGGAGTATCAGCCATGCTGGCCAACACATCCAAATTTTAACACTGAGTCAAGTAACTTCATCTCAAAAAAAGAAAAAAGAAAAAAGAAAAAAACAACAAAAAAAACAAATAAAACGTCAAAAGCTGTGATTTTTGTGTGGATTGTCTCGTCAATGGGGAATACACTCAAGTGTCAGATACACTTTTTTGTATTTGTGGGGTTGAAGTGCTCCCAAAGGTCACCTTCATGCCCATAGCTAGACTCATTCATTGTAAAGATAATTAGTCGAGTTATAGGAACTGGCCAAGGGACCCTTACCCCTTGGTTCAGGTCATTACGGTCAGAGGGGGTCGCTACCTTTCTGGCATGTGCTCTGGGAACCCTTGCCCTCACAGCAGCCCTAAGGACCATTACTCCTAGGGTTTTCAGAGCGGGCCTTATATATACCCCGCAGGATGAAATATAAGGCCATAAAGAGTCTATTGGGTTAAATATACTTATAATATGACACTTATTGTAACAGGAGTACTTCACCCCGATAACCCATTCTCCCACACAAAATCTGTCTGTGTCTACCCTTAATCCTTAGCCGGTCAAAAGAGCAAATGTTCCATTAACATGATTTATACGAGATTTCCAGGACAAATTTTCGTCCAAGTAAACTCCCAGAAAATTAACTTGCTGTTTTCGAGTCGGCGGGATTCCATCGAAAACGAGAGATATGTCACCAGTGATCTTCTTTTGTCGATATTTAAAAATAATGTATTTAGTTTTATCCGTGTTAATACTCAATTTGTTCGCCCTCATCCATTGCCCAACATTTTGCAATGCATCATTCATTACCACCACGAGTACGTTAGGCCGATCATTATGGGAATAGTAAATGCTAGTGTCGTCCGCAAATAATAAAAGTTCAACTGAGCGTACCGAATTGGGAATATCATTGATGTAGAGTATAAAAAAGAGTGGTCCCAAAATAGAACCCTGTGGTACACCACAGGGTTAAATACAGGGGTTTAAATACAGGGGAAATCGGATTTACCTCGTGTTATCGGAGAGTTCGAATTAAGCGAGTTTGAGTTGGCGGGGTTCTATAATAAACATACTTGCAGGGAGGTGAGTCCAGGATTGGACGCACCGAAGGTGGCTGGAAGTTTCCCGAGCGAAGCGAGGTAAGTTCGGGAAACTTCCAGCCACCCGAGGTGCGTCCAATCCCGGACTCATCTCCCTGCAAGTATGTTTGGTTTTTATCACTTGCCATTTCGGTAAAATACTAAAAAGTACTGAAGAATTTTATACGCATTTTACTTTTTAGTATATAATTTCGTGTTTGGATAACAAACATATTCGCAAACAAACAAACTTAGGCTTAAATTAAAGCTAAAAAAGTCCTCTACAATATTCCCTTATTCTTGAAAAGAGAAAATGAACACATTCTGCGAAAACAATGCCAAGATTTATATAAACGTGCCCGCCGTGGATTTTACTACATCCCGGGCGTTCTTTGTCAGTGCCCGCGATCACAATTAGTATTATCAGCGGTATATGATGATAACATCGAGTGTTTCCTGAAATCACAATGTTTGAAAGAAAACATCTTAAAAGCCAAATATAAATGATATAATACTCGATGTGAATTTATAACTTGATTAAATTGTAACAGTTTGTCAGCATGTTAATCTATATTTCAAGATATCAGTTTGCTTCTAGTCAGTTTATTTGATCCAGACATATTGCCTTTTAATTTTTTGACAAAACTGTTTATGTTTTAGCACTAATTTCACATATCTTATATGAGCTAGTAACATTTATAGCAGCTCAAATAAAAAATAACCAAGTGACTGGACACACGGGAGTTATTTCGTATTTTGTAGCAATATAAAAACTTTTGTTTGCGGTTATCTTCACCAAGTTTGTCGTTAGCTCAAGCGGTAAAGGCGCTGCGTACCGAAAATGAAACGCAGTCGGGGTCGGGATCGATGCCGAACATTTATTATCTGATTTAGCTATTTTTCTCAATTTTTGGTAATTTTTTTCTTCCTTCCTTTTTTAACTCTTTTAAAGTTAGGCCGGTTAGTGTTTGGGATCGGCATAAAATCTAAAGTGCTTTAAAAAAGTTTTAATCTTTTTTTATCTGGTTGAAAATGTTTGAATATTGAGTTGCGAACTCAACCGCTGGTAATTCTAATTGTGATCGCGGGCACTGACAAAGAACGCCCGGGATGTAGTAAAATCCTTGACAAACACCGACTTGAAAAAATATCGGAGGTGTGATGATCTATCCCTTGATGCTTTGCGCGCGTGGCAAGAAAACTAGACACCAGTCTGTCAGTCGCGCACATTGCGGTAATATATTATTCATTTAATCTTAGAAAATAAATAGTCCCAGTATTAAATTCTCTAATCTCTATTAATAAATGTCTATGAGTAAAATACGATATAGGAATAGTGTAGTTGTATAAGAAATTAAAATTCCTATAAGAATTCTTATAGGATATGATAATGGTGAAAAAATTCCTATAAGAAATAGAAATTCCTGTAGGAAGGAGTTATTTCGTAAATTATATTTATCTGTATAATTTTTTATATAAGTAAAGTTCAGGCCATAGTGGCTATGAATTTTTCCCACCATTTTCCAATCCTATAAGAATTCCTATAGGAATTTTCATTTCCTATAGGAATTCCTATAGCCATTTTCCAATCCTATAGGAATTCCTACAGGAATATTTTTTCCTATAGGAATTTTTTCACCATTTTCAATTCCTATAGGAATTCCTATAGGAATTTTCAATGCCAATAGGAATTCCTATAGGAATTCCTATAGGAAATTTTAATGCCTATAGGAATTCCTATAGGAAATTTCAATTCCTATAGGAATTCCTATAGGAATTTTTTTGACCATTTTCAATTCCTATAGGAATTCCTATAGGAATTTTCAATTCATATAGGAATTCCTATAGGAATTTTCAATTCCTATAGGAATTCCTATAGGAATTTTGATTTCCTATAGGAATTCCTATAGGAAATTTTCGTAAGGGCAATTACCTAAATATACATGAACTTACGGTTAAAGCTCAACAGCTGGCCTCTGTAGCTCAGTTGGTTAGAGCGCTGAACCGAAATCGCAGGGCCGTAGGTTCAATTCCTGCCTTGGACCTTGTGCTGCAGTTTTCGCAGTCGTTCCTGGTTAGGTCTTAAAATGTATATATTCTCACTTGGATTACAAACCCTAACATTCTAATAATAGGGAGTTTAAGATCTTGACGACGAACTACCGACTACGTTTGAAATAGTTTTTGTCGTATGTATGCAAATACTAAATGCTTGTCATAACAAATATATCCCAAGAAGAGGGCATTCTGCTTGACAATCGTGTGTATGGATTCAGGATGGAGATCAAGATCGAACAAACTGGCAATATTTTGATGGCTGCTTATTAAAGAATAAAGGTTAAAGATTAATGCGAAGTATTTTCAATCAGTAAGGTTAGGTAATAGTCAAAGGGCTATAGCCTATAGGTATTGCAGCGCGCAATCAGTTATTATTTCTTTAGTATACGGTATGCTAGATACCACGTTTATCAAGCAAGCTATCACAACCGCGAGTTGATTGTACTATATTCGTTATTTAATATACTCATTTCTGTATTTTGATACAAGGTAGCACAAGACAAATAATATTTATTTATATATATATATATACCGGGTGGCGCAAAAAAAGTTCGGGCGTAACCGGGGCGTTTGATCTACCATAGCGAAAAAACTATAAGAGCTATACATCGCTCAAATAAATGTAGCTGTATTCATAAAAGGCTACCTTAAATTTTGATAGGTTATACATGAGATATCACGAAATATTGACTGAGATATCAGCGTTTAAATTAAACTTGCGTAAGCATTTTCAAAAGAATCGAAAATTAGTCTAAAATGGCCCATTGAACTAAATTTGATATCATTCTCATTAGACATTACGCTGGGCATCGCCAAATTATTTCCCGGGCGAGCTAGTGATAAGTAAATGCGGAGATGAGCCGTACCCCTGGCTTTCAGATTTGACAATATCCAATTTTTTGTGGCTATACCTATAGAGTATAGTTGAAATATCAAATTTGGAGTATGCCACATCGACATGCAGCGCTAGGTTTTGGAATAATATCTAGAATACTTTTAGTGAAAACTCTTGTGTCAGAAAGATGTCCCATCTTTTGCTGAGAGGTTATGAAGATGTCCCATCATTTCTTAACCAGTGGAAGCTTAAAAGGAGACTATAATATTATTCTTTACACTACGCTAAGGTAGAGTACAGCGGGGCATGCAGCGATAGCGCTAGATTTTGGAATAATATCCAGAATACTTTTAGTGAAAATTCTTGTGTCAGAAAGATGTCCCATCTTTTGCTGACAGGTTATGAAGATGTCCCATCTTTTCTTAACCAGTGGAAGCTTAAAAGGAGACTATAATATTATTCTTTACACTACGCTAAGGTAGAGTACAGCGGTGCATGCAGGAATAGCGCTAGATTTTGGAATAATATCCAGAATACTTTTAGTGAAAACTCTTGTGTCAGAAAGATGTCCCATCTTTTGCTGACAGGTTATGAAGATGTCCCATCTTAAAAGGAGTCTTATATTATTCTTTACATCCGGCTAAGTTAGAGTAAGGCGATGCAGCTTGCGCTATAGGTTTTGGAATAATATCTAGAATACTTTTAGTGAAAACTCTTGTGTCAGAAAGATGTCCCATCTTTTCTTAACTAGTTGAAGCTTAAAAGGAGTCTTATATTATTCTTTACATCAGGCTAAGTTAGAGTAAGGCGATGCAGCTTGCGCTATAGGTTTTGGAATAATATCTAGAATACTTTTAGTGAAAACTCTTGTGTCAGAAAGATGTCCCCAGGGGCGCACATTAGGGGGTGTGTGGGGGGGGGGGTGTGACACCCCCTCATGTTTTGTGAAATATATCTAAACTAAAGTCGGTCCCGAAACTTGTATGGGACGAAAAAAAGTCGGTCCGGCTAAAATCTGAAAGACATCATTTTGTGTCGAAAAAAGAAACAGGTGGACATTTTGGAAATGGAATCTAACAAAATTAGGCGACTTTTTGTGGTTGTAACTTTTCTTCCAACCTCGTCCTAAAATACGTGAAATAGCGTTCTAATGAACCTAGAAATTCAAAATTTTTCTCGCGCCTTCGGCGCTCGCACTCGAAATCCACAAAAAATTTTGGCCCCCCGAAAGTTTAGAGCAGAAGTTCTGAAAAACTAAACGTTTATTTAAACTCTTGGAATTCTATCCCTGTCCATGAGTCCATCCGCAATTTTGGAGGACGTTATAATAAATCGAAGAGAGGTTACCGAGGTATGTGGCAGTGTATAGCATTTATACACATTTAGATAACCGATTACATCCGCATCGAGTTAACACGCAGCTTTTTGAGTTTGAAGCTTAAATTGATTAAGACTGCCATTCGTTCAGTGATGAAAGAAAAAAGTCTAAGGGATCTAATCACTCTTGGATATGAAAAGGATCTCACGGATACAATATAATGGACCCAAACACTGTTGTTGATCGTTGGGCCGAGCTGCCAAAACAGAGCGCCTTATTTGTGTGAAGTAATTCCGATTGTCATTTTTCGATCAAATAAGCTGTGCAGGTGAACTACTTAAAAACTGATTTGACTGCCTGAAATCTATTGCTAATTGCTATAACTTTCTAAGCAATTTGAGTTGTCAGATATTTAATACTCTTAGTTGAATATCATGTGGGCACACACTATAGATTTATTTTGAACCATTATTGTCTATATTTGAGCTCTTGACTTTAATAATGTACTATTCTTTAATAATATACTGTGGGCTTGTGGCTAATATACTGGCTATAAATTCCATTTAGAACAACAGGTTAATTTCTAACGGTCTACTTTTTGACACCCCTGTATGCTATTTTTTTTACATAGTTACTCGACTTTGTGCAATAACCGCAGGGCCGTCGCATGTCCTGCAGACCTTTATCATTTAATCTGTGACAAACTGCAAAGAATGAAGATATTACCATGGATAATAAAGTACATGTTATTTTACAATCCATGGTATTACCTGCACACTTTCCTGCAACTTATTCAACATATAATAGTTAATTAAATACGCTTTCGGCCATTTAGTACTACTATAAATTGTAAATTTCGACATGCTAAAACGCTTTTTTCTGACTATCAGAATTCTGTTAAATCTTCCCCAAAGTCCAGGAAATGGCATTGCAGAGACTCTAAATTTAAAAATTTCCTCGGGCCTCGGCCCTCGCTTTCAGCCCTCCCCCTCCCCCCCAAATCGAAAAGAGTTTCCTACGGCCCTGTGCCATACGTCCATGCAACTCTTAAATTTTATATTAATTGTATTTATAACAAGACTGTGACATTAATTAAACCGAACTTTCACCGGTTCACCGTTCACGAGTACTGTGCACACCTTAAAATAGTTGGCTTTTCTTATCAAACACAAATACTACAAAAGTCGGTCCCGGAAAATAGGACACCCCCCCAAATTTTTTTGAATGTGCGCCCCTGGATGTCCCATCTTTTGCTGACAGGTTATGAAGATGTCCCATCTTAAAAGGAGTCTTATATTATTCTTTACATCAGGCTAAGTTAGAGTAAGGCGATGCAGCTTGCGCTATAGGTTTTGGAATAATATCTAGAATACTTTTAGTGAAAACTCTTGTGTCAGAAAGATGTCCCATCTTTTCTTAACTAGTTGAAGCTTAAAAGGAGTCTTATATTATTCTTTACATCAGGCTAAGTTAGAGTAAGGCGATACAGCTTGCGCTATAGGTTTTGGAATAATATCTAGAATACTTTTAGTGAAAACTCTTGTGTCAGAAAGATGTCCCATCTTTTGCTGACAGGTTATGAAGATGTCCCATCTTTTCTTAACCAGTTGAAGCTTAAAAGGAGTCTTATATTACTCTTTACATCACGCTAAGTTAGAGTAAAACGGTGCATGACTCCATGCAACGATAGCGTTAGGTTTGAGAATATCTAGAATACTTTTAGTGGAAACTCTTGTGTCAGAAAGATGTCCCATCTTTTGCTGACAGGTTATGAAGATGTCCCATCTTTTCTTAACCAGTGGAAGCTTAAAAGTAGTCTTATATTATTCTTTCCCTCACAACGCAGGCGCGGGCGTAGATTCCGTAGATTAGCTAAGACAATTGTGTCAATGCAGCTATTGTTTTTGGAATAATATATACATTTGATATACAGGGTGTCCCCAAAAAAACCGAAAACTATTGAAATCACTTATTGTTAAATTTGAATGCCTTACCAAACAGCTGGACGTAATGATGCGTAAAATATTGACAAGGTGCATGTATTAGAATTTAGTTAGGAATATCTCCTGGTAAAGTGCGCGATTTTTTGCTCCTGGGAATTAAAAACAGCTTCTTAAACAGTTTCTTTTTGCATTGTGTCAATCATTCAAATTCTAACAATTAAATTGTTATTGGTGATTTCAATAGTTTTCGTTTTTTTGGGACACCCTGTATACGTTAGTGAAAACGTTTGTACCAGATTCATGTGCGCACTAGGGCCTATAGGGAAAGGCGGTATAATTATATAACTTTATAAGTCAGTTTCTTTATTATTTAGCCATAGAAAACTTACGCCTTAGAAGCCGGACTTTTTATACTGCCAAGATCTAAAACGGCAAATATGTTCCGCGGTCTTGCCATGGAATTATCGTGCTATTCTCTAAGACACCAAGAACGTTTTGTTTTACAACACACAAGTCTTAATATTATATACTAGAAATACATGCATGCAATAACCCCTCGCCTGTTTTCAAAAGATATATACTCAGTGCCGTTGCGAGCACTTCGTCTGAGGGGGGGGGGGGGGTTAAAAAGAGGGGGGGGGGGGGGTGACCAAAATGTTTCCAGATGTACAAAAAATTTTCAGGACATATAATAATTTTTCCGAAAATACAGTTGTTTTCCAAATTCACTTTCTCATGTCCTGAGAATTACCTGAATTGCCCTGAAAATCTTCTGCAAATCTACTTAAATTTACCTAAAAGTGCACTGGAAAGCTACCTGAAATTCCTCATGAGCAATTATCAGGGGTGTTGCGGGTGTGCGGGTTATGATAAGGTGGACTTCAACAATTTGGATTCTTGCACTTCACCTGGTGGACTTAATATTAGAATGTTAGGGTTTGTAATCCAAGTGAGAATATATACATTTTAAGACCTAACCAGGAACGACTGCGAAAACTGCAGCACAAGGTCCAAGGCAGGAATTAAACCTACGGCCCTGCGATTTCGGTTCAGCGCTCTAACCAACTGAGCTACAGAGGCCAGCTGTTGAGCTTTAACCGTAAGTTCATGAAAATTTAGGTAATTGCCCTTACGAAAATTTCCTATAGGAATTCCTATAGGAAATCAAAATTCCTATAGGAATTCCTATAGGAATTGAAAATTCCTATAGGAATTCCTATAGGAATTGAAAATTCCTATAGGAATTCCTATAGGAATTGAAAATGGTCAAAAAATTCCTATAGGAATTCCTATAGGAATTGAAATTTCCTATAGGAATTCCTATAGGCATTGAAAATTCCTATAGGAATTCCTATAGGAATTAAAATTTCCTATAGGAATTCCTATAGGCATTGAAAATTCCTATAGGAATTCCTATAGGAATTGAAAATGGTGAAAAAATTCCTATAGGAAAAAATATTCCTGTAGGAATTCCTATAGGATTGGAAAATGGTTATAGGAATTCCTATAGGAAATGAAAATTCCTATAGGATTTGAAAATGGTGAAAAAAAATCCTATAGGAAATAAAAATTCCTATAGGAATTCTTATAGGATTGGAAAATGGTGGGAAAAATTCATAGCCTCTACCACTATGGCCTGATACATGCATGGGTATAAGAACTTTACTTATATAAAAAATTATACAGATAAATATAATTTACGAAATAACTCCTTCCTACAGGAATTTCTATTTCTTATAGGAATTTTTTCACCATTATCATATCCTATAAGAATTCTTATAGGAATTTTAATTTCTTATACAACTACACTATTCCTATATCGTATTTTACTCATAGACATTTATTAATAGAGATTAGAGAATTTAATACTGGGACTATTTATTTTCTAAGATTAAATGAATAATATATTACCGCAATGTGCGCGACTGACAGACTGGTGTCTAGTTTTCTTGCCACGCGCGCAAAGCATCAAGGGATAGATCATCACACCTCCGATATTTTTTCAAGTCGGTGTTTGTCAAGGATTTTACTACATCCCGGGCGTTCTTTGTCAGTGCCCGCGATCACAATTAGAATTACCAGCGGTTGAGTTCGCAACTCAATATTCAAACATTTTCAACCAGATAAAAAAAGATTAAAACTTTTTTAAAGCACTTTAGATTTTATGCCGATCCCAAACACTAACCGGCCTAACTTTAAAAGAGTTAAAAAAGGAAGGAAGAAAAAAATTACCAAAAATTGAGAAAAATAGCTAAATCAGATAATAAATGTTCGGCATCGATCCCGACCACGACTGCGTTTCATTTTCGGTACGCAGCGCCTTTACCGCTTGAGCTAACGACAAACTTGGTGAAGATAACCGCAAACAAAAATTTTTATATTGCTACAAAATACGAAATAACTCCCGTCTGTCCAGTCACTTGGTTATTTTTTATTTGAGCTGCTATAAATGTTACTAGCTCATATAAGATATGTGAAATTAGTGCTAAAACATAAACAGTTTTGTCAAAAAATTAAAAGGCAATATGTCTGGATCAAATAAACTGACTAGAAGCAAACTGATATCTTGAAATATAGATTAACATGCTGACAAACTGTTACAGTTTAATCAAGTTATAAATTCACATCGAGTATTATATAATTTATATTTGGCTTTTAAGATGTTTTCTTTCAAACATTAGCGAGCTTAAGATCTACAACGCGAACTTACGACGCGGACGTGCTTAGCTAAGCCTAGTTTTCGAGTGTAAGCCTAGTCAGAGTTGTCACAGTTTATTTCTGCGAGATTTGTGACACTGTTATGACACGTTAACAGCCATACGAAATGATAGAAACCAGGCTTTATAGACTATTGTTACGAATGCACATTTTCCCGCCAAAACTACCATCCGACGACGTGATATTTGCAAAGATTCGTCGTCATAGAAGTCGTAAAAACTTATGATAAAAAATATCTTCTTAATATATTGCTAGCCTCTGTTATGTTGTACATTTTTTCCAGTATAATTTCATTTTATTTACTGTGATAAAAATATTTTAATGGTATTTGCCATCGTTTTAAAATAAAACTTGTTTAATGCGACGTCCGCGTCGTAAGTTCGCGTTGTAGATCTTAAGGTGGCTCCATACACTTTCATCTTCGGGGGACTGGTACCTAATCTTGAGTTTCGCGCGAAAATATTACAAATATATGCAAAAATAAATACAACTTTTTCAGTCTAAAATTCGAACCACAAGTCATGGTTATTTTGATGTTTCGAGTCTTTTTTGTGCTCATTTGTTCTCAAAGAACAAACTTCGTCCTGATTTAGCCCTGAACATTGAATAGCTAGTCTTTTTAGAAGACATTTTAAGGTAAAAAATGCAATGTTTAACGTTCAAACTCTTGTGAAAACCGGCGATCGGCCCGACCGGCGAAACGTTTTTTACTCCAATATTTGACGTTTTATATGTTCATATCCAGAGTTTTTTGTACTTACAACTGGTAAATGTATTCAAAGTGTCACTAACAGCAAAGGAATTCAGTCAAACAGCATCATACGCCGGCTCAAACTGTTTTAAATTGTCAACAACAACATGAAAACACACAAGTTATACGACTGTAAACGAATATAAAACTATGTAGAGAATCCAAAAAGTTCATACATGTCACACATATCTTATACCAAACGACACAATCACCTGTTTTCTTGGCGTTATCCCGAGTTAGCATGCAAAACTAAAGATATTTGCATTTCTAAGCAAGAAAACACAACATATATTTGATATTTCGACGAGGCGAAAAACCTTTTTGTGCGTGTTTTTCTGGAGATGCGCCTGCGAAAATATGTACGCGCATGTCAATTCATTGATCTTGCAGAGCTCGAAAAACTTTCGGCCGAGCGAGTGAGATACCACAATAAAACGGTGTAATTCAAAATTTTGCACGGTGACATGTGATGAAATTTTGCACAACGATAACTTCTTTTAAAACAAATAGAATATCAAAATTTTAAAAAAATCTGTAGATTGGAAAACTTTTAATCCGCAATTTTTTATTCTGGCTATTCTAATCTACAGAATTTTTTTATTTTCAGGGATAAGATTCCTTATTATAAGTGAAAGCTATACAGCAGTTAAAAATTGGGGGTCACCGGCAATATTCGGAAAATAAAGAATAAAAACCTGCTTAAAATAGCAAAAAATACCATATTTGGCGAGGCTACTGTTACTATGGAAACAATATTATGTTCAAGAATATTGCAAATTTTTTCTACCAAATACTTAATTTATACTTGGGAATGCTTAAAATTAATAGATGGAGTAATACAATTTATAAATTGAAATTTTTACGCAATAAGGTATTTATACTACGGAACTGTATGGAGCCACCTTAAGCTCGCTATTGTGATTTCAGGAAACACTCGATGTTATCATCATATACCGCTGATAATACTAATTGTGATCGCGGGCACTGACAAAGAACGCCCGGGATGTAGTAAAATCCGTTTGTCAATGGTTTATGTGCAAAAATTATAGAACTATCTTTGATGGGATTCAACTGGATTTTCACTATAGTAATACATCAGGGATGTTTGCATAATGTTCAGGTAAGAATAAGTTTATATTTTATTTATAATAAAGCAAATTATAGAGGAAATACCTCCAATCTTCATTTGTGAAATTCGAGCATGTGGTTCGATAAAATTTGAATTTGCCGCGACAATATAAACGGAATTAGAATGCTGATATAAATATATTTATAGCATTTATACTTCAACAAATGCTACTATAAAAGTCTTATATTTGAATCAGACTTATCCATGTTTATTAATATATTTGTATATCCCAAGTGCCAACTGTATATGCCAGATTAATTGTAAATTGTCAGCCATATTTAATGCATGCCTATAGAAAATAACTACTTGCTCAAATCAGCAGCAGTATTTATTCATATGTTTTGTTTAAATTAAACAATTTTCATTTTGAGAGGTCTTGCACCAGTCAATGTATTAAAATCTGTTAGCCTTTAGACATGCTTTAGTGTAATGCCAGGAAAATTATCCATGTTTTTCTATTAATTAAACCACAGTTTATAAACATAACTATGTGATGGTATTCAAATTAACCAAACTCTCTGCTAGCTTACATTTCATGCTAACTTGTTAAGATGAATGTGCTAACCAACTGAGCTACAGAGGCCAGCTGTTAAGCTTTAACCGTAAGTTCATGTATATTTAGGTAATCGGGTGTGCGGGTTGTGATAAGGTGGACTTCAATAATTTGGATTCTTGCACTTCACTTGGTGGAATTAAAATTAGAATGTTAGGGTTTGTAATCCAAGTGAGAATATATACATTTTTTGTGTATATATTTTGTAAAGTTTACAAAATATATACACAAAATATATACATGTACTATACATTTGTATATTCTCACTTGGATTACAAAATATTCTCACTTGGATTACAAAATATAGACATGTATATATTCTCACTTGGATTACAAACCCTAACATTCTAATATTAATTCCACAAGTGAAGTGCAAGAATCCAAATTATTAATTTCAAATGCCCCGCCGGGGCTATAGGTTTGAGTGGAAATGCCCAACCCCCGGGATGTGCTTTACAGGAAAATGGCTGGGCGAGGGGGATGGGCACACTTGGATTTGGCTGATGCATTAAAAGTCCTGTGCTTATTTCAGACTGCTTGTCAAATATTTACTTGCCGGAAGTAGAAATTTACTCTGACCACTGGATGAAGAAGACATTAAATAAGTACTGGTCAATAAACAGAAATGTATTTTAATTCATAGTATTACAATTTTATTTTTATACTATAAAAATAAAATATAAACATGCAACATAGAATATGCAAATTCGAGGCAAAATTATTGTTGAATCGGTTTATTTATAGGATTTTATAACAAATAGCAACTATAAAAGTTTGTACCTTGTCTTCACATGCATCGCTTTATTCTGTTAGCCAATGCTTTTAAATTTACATATTTTAGAATCAGTTCCTTCCTGGTATAACTGCATTTCTAAATGAAATCATCGTGAGTAGTGAGTGCTGAGCAGGCCGTGTTACTATAAACAAATTTTAGGAATTGATAACAACTTTGAAAAATATATCGTTGCACATTCGGCCACAGTCGGAGAAATGTTCATAGTATGTTGTACCGTCGCTTGCACCTAACGATGAACAGTTGCTCATAAAAACATTCGCGTGATTAGAATCTCCAATGTTTGTCAAGAACGACAACACTTAATTGTTGTTTCCCATGTGTACAATAATAAGTAAAAAAAACTTTGTGCGGTCTGAACGAGTTGGGCCAGAGACCTACTGGAAACCTTTACAGGCTTTTTAATGAGAATAGAGAATGTTTTATCTGCAACTGTTCACCTTTAGTTGCAACCGACGGTATTTGGCAGCATAAAATTGCCTGTGGCTGTGATAACTGATATAAATAAATACAATCTGGTTAAACTGACTTGAGCGTGTCATGACAAACTCTTTATTGGAAAATTGTGAAGAAATAGTCGAATATGTAGGGACGAATATCATACTTCAACTTGTATAGCTACAGTATCATTGGTACATGGCGTTGTGAAGACAAGCCTTTGCTTACCTTTCGCTTCAGCAGTCTTTTTTTTTCCATGCTTCTCTACGCTTTCCCAGGCGAGCTTCTCTTTCCTCAGCAGTCTCCTCGAGCAAACGTTGTTGTCTTCGCTCCCTCCTTTTCGCTAGACGTTCGGCTTTCTTGTCATTCCTTGCCTCTCTTCATTTGGCTCCATATCTTTTTAATTGGTATTTGATACCGTAATTGTTTTATTAAACTTTTTATAGAACAAATTGCTTTGAAAGCTGTAAAAGTTTTTTGCAAACGTACAAAATACTGTAGTGTGAAAAGCAAATTATTTTCATGAAGTATCTGTCAGTTGAAGTCGTCATTTGTCATACAACAACAAATTTTAAATTTGACCAATCAGTGTTCGCTATCCATGACAGTCCGCCATATTTTGAGATCAGTGAGGATGACCACCCACTCAGGGTTAGTTGGTCACGCCCGCGATATTTGATGAACTTTAGACTTGGCTAATGCTTTCGTTTCCCCTGGTGTAAATAGCCGGGGGGAATTAGTACCCTCGCACGGCGCTTCGCGCCGCCGGCTCGGGGATAAATTCATTGTACATGTCACCACTTTACCACCTTGACTGATAATGCTGTGGTAACTAACACCTTCAAGATAATTCAATTTATAGGCGTGCGGGTCGTCATGCATGGCATAAAGGTAAAGCAAAATCTGTGCTTTTTAAAGGTAGAGACAGTGTTTCGGTGCGAGATTGATGTATATTGCTTTGCGAACAAACAACTCAGTCCATGCTAAAGCCACATTTGCCAGACTCCAATGAAATTAAACTCTCGCAGCAAAATATTACAAGTGCGTGTGGTTGTCCTAACCTATCGGACAGCTAGAAATATGAATGCCGTCATCGATTCCCCTTCCCCGGTTGAAAGTATACAAGGCAGAACTATCCATCGTTCAGCTCCCGCTTTTGTTACTAATCATTGCCAGACTGAGCATATGGAGCTGAATAATAATAATTGTGGTTGTGGCTGCGGAATTCTGGTTGCTGAGTTTGAAGGAATAAAACTTGATTTAGTTATTTTACAAAAGAAATTTGAGACTGAATTTGCGACCGAACGTACCAATCTTTAACCAATCTTTATAACTTTATTGGGAATACTAACAATAACGATAAATGGGTGTTTCCCAAAAGGAAAGGTGCCAACGGGTCAGAAAAAGCCCATGCGAGGCACCTCCCTTACAAACTTTACACAAAAAATTACATTACACTATAAATTATAGTTGAGGTAAAGCTCGCTTTGCGCATACCCACAGGATCTCCAAATACGTAAAATGCATGTAGATTTTGGAAAAATTGTACGGAAAATAAAACTAACTTGGTTTTGAAAACATGTGACTTGGGCATGTACACGAAACGAACTTTACTTCAATCAAAGAACTATACATTATTTTAGTTTCTGTGACATGGACAGTCTCGAACAAGAGACCAGGTATATGGCATGTCTACGTCAAAAACTGAATTACGTAAAAACGAATAAGTCCGACGAAGAAAGTTCTTAAAAGTAAATAATGTCACGAAGCTATTAGGTGATGCAGTTCTGCACACTACATTCCATAAATGAATTGTTCGATTAAAGTAAGAGTTTTTAAACGTAGTTGTTCTACATAACGGCACTTGAAGTAATAGACTAGGATTTAAGGTTAGTCGAGAACGATCATGACTAACAAAACTAACATAATTGCCTATGTCTAAGTCTACGTAACCGTATAGTGCCTTATAGAAGAAGACCAAGTCTTGGATTTCTCTGTCATAACACAGCGGCAGCATGTCCAAAGTCTGAAGTCTCTCCTGGTATGATATCTCACCTATTCTTGATCTTAGGATCCATCTTGTCGCGCGTCGTTGTATTCTTTCGATCTTGACTTTGAGGGAGACATTGGATGGAGACCAAATTTCAGTACCATAGCATAACTTCGACTTTACAAGCGATATGTATAATGAACGCCGGATTTTGGTTTCCGTCAATAACGGACAAGTTCTCTTTAGGAGACCAAGCATCTTGTTAGCTTTAGCTGTTATCATTTGAATATGCGAGTTCCACAAGAGATTGTCTGTCTTACCAATGTAAGCCAACTTAAGCGAGAACTTGCTCATGAAAAAGATAAAAAACAGTCGTCTTGAGTCGGACTTGACTTTGTTTGTGAGAGAAAGAAATGCCGAATTCGATGAATTGAGTGAAACAATAGCCTTACTTAACGACAGAATCAAAACTAGTGAAGCGATTATTGATCAACTGAGACCTTCTAATGCAAGCATAAATTTGGAAGAAACATGTACTTTTGATTCTGCTCAATCAAAAGATGAGCTTGTCAGAAAATATCCAGTTTGTGTCGACATTAGTACGCAAACCAAGAATGACGATCAAAAATTATCTAATAATAATGCTGGCCAGTTTTTCATGAGTGAAAATGCGTATGTTAATCTCCTTAATAAGGTTGCCGAAGTGCGCAACGATACGGCTCATTCCATTAGTCAACCTCGCATAAATAAAAACGTTAATGCGAATTCCTCTAAGCATTTGGTCGCATGTCCAATCCTATTAAAGAAAGGACATTGTTTAAAGGGATCAAGATGTGATTTTTCTCACAATATTAGCCAAAGTCGCTTAAGTAAAAAGGCAAGCGTGAATCCCCCTAAAGAAGTCAACCACACTTTTCGAAGTAGATATAATCCAGAAGCACCGCATCAACAATTTCATAAGAATAAGTACAACAACCGGTGTATACGAAAAGGCCAGAACTTTAAGCGACCGGTCATCCATCGCAATAATCCAATTATGCCCCATTTTCGATGGTACCAGACCAATTACCATCCCCCACTACGATCCGAGAGACTAACACAAAGTTTAGAATGGGAAACATACTTAGACTTTGTCCATCAAATGACAACGCCCTATATGCATGGTCGACAAAAACTGACACAGTTTTTCTAACCGAAAGTTCTCCGACCATCTACCCGATCAAGGTGGTATCTGGTCGAATCCGTGAACAGATTACTGGTGCTAAACTGAGAAGTAATCCGTATAACCTGATCAACGTTACATTAGAAAACCCATTACAAGCAACGCCGCTACCTAATTTAATAGATACTCAAGTCAGCAATTCCATGACAATGTCTAGCTCAGATATAGAAATCTTACCATCTCAAGGCCTGGTGTCTACCCTTCCCAATTTTTTCTTTCCAATGTACGATCCATATCCAATAAAGTAGATGATTTTGATGTAGTCGTCCAAAGAAATGGCATAGATTTTGAGGGAATTACAGAGACATGGTTGAATACTAGCATCCCGGATAGCTGTATAAATATCCATGATTTTAACCTGGTTAGAAAAGACCGCTCTGGTCAACGCGGGGGTGGAGTTTGTGCATTCGTAAAATCAAATATCCCATTCGTGCCTCTTCCTGACTTATGTTGTCCAGATCACGAGAGTCTGTGGCTAAAACTTCGACCCTATCGACTTCCACGGGAATATTCCTGCATAGTTGTTGCTCTTGTATACCATCCACCACAGGCCGATAATAACGAACTGTATGACCACCTCATAACCTCGTTGGACAAAATTTTAGCATCTTACCCAACATCAGGTGTAATTGTTATGGATGACTTTAACCAGTTCGACTCCAACACGTCACTTAAACAAATTGTAAAGAAACCTACCCGTGGGAATGCAACTTTAGATTTAATATTTACTAATATGAAACGTTGTTACAATGACCCTGAAATACTCCCTGCTATTGGACAATCGGATCACATGTCAGTCCTGTTACACCCCGTTAGTAACAATCACCGCCCTAATACCATTACCAAAGTCTGGGTCAGAAAGCGGAAGCAATCAAATATGCAGGCATTTGGTCGATTTCTTTTGGATCTTAACTGGAGTGTACTTTCGCAGCTACCCGATTGTCAAAAAATGTGTGACCTGTTTTATGACATTATTCTCATGGGTTTGGATACAATTTTCCCCAAAAAATCTGTTAAACTTCACTGTAGAGACAAAGCGTGGATTACCCCTGAAATCAAACTCCTCATCTCCCAACGACAAAAGGCCTTTGCCTTGGGAAATACAATTGAATACAACAAATTGCGAAATAAAGTAATTCACGTCGTGAAACAGGCAAAGTCTAAATACTTCGAGTCTCAAGTGAATCATCTAAAAAATTCAAAGCCAAGGAAATGGTGGAGTGCTATTAAAAACCTAGCTGGCTTTTCTTTAAAGCCTGCCTTCCATTCTGCAGAGGTGAATGGAACTATCTTGCAGGGACGAGACTTAGCACTCGCTGTTAATAACGGGTTTTTAGCCGCCACTAAATCGTTACTGCCGCTTTCAATTACTGATAAATTATCTGTGGAAGAACCCCCTTTTTTTACCCTATCTCCGTTGTTGATGTCGAATCGCGTTCAAAAGCAGTTAAATCGAATAAAGCTCCTGGTCCAGACTCTCTACCAAATTGGATTCTCACTAACTTTTCAATGGAGATTTCAGAACCTGTGACAATGATTTTTAATGCCTCCATTAAACAAGCACAAGTTCCAATGCAGTGGAAAGAAGCAAATGTCGTTCCCGTCCCTAAGACATCCTCGGTCACGGATATATCTTCAGACCTGCGACATATATCTCTGACCGCCACGCTCTCAAAGGTTCTTGAATCATTTCCATTTCAATGGATTATGGATACCATTAAGTCTCAGTTGGACCCAAAGCAATTCGGATCGCTAAAAGACTCTTCTACGATAGACGCATTAATTAGCATGTTCCACTGTTTGTATTCTAACACAGACGACAATGGCGAGACTGTTCGTGTTTTTCTGCTTGACTTTAGTAAAGCATTCGACAGAATCAACCACAAAATCCTGATAAAAAAATGCAATTACTAAATATTGACAAATCCTTAATAAACTGGGTTATTGATTTCCTGATGCAAAGAAGACAGAGGGTGAAATTGGGTTCTTCGTTCTCTGATTGGTCCTTGGTAAATGGAGGCATCCCGCAAGGTACAACAATCCTTGGCCCATTACTCTTCCTCATCATGGTCAACGATTTGGCTATTAACCGCAAAGATAGATGGAAATATGTTGACGACACTAGTCTCTCCGAAACAATCGGTAAAGGTTGTCAAAATAACCTGCAATCCGTTATTAATAATATCGATCAATGGTGCACGGAAAATGATATGATGCTTAATCGTTCTAAATGCAAAGAGCTAATTATCTCGTTCGCTAAGGACGTCCCTAATCTTCGACCATTGTTTATTAAAGATCACTGTATGCCCCCAGTTTTATCAGCAAAGGTTCTTCGTCTGTACTTTTCTTCTGATCTTAGTTGGAACGTACATGTTGAACACATAGTATACAAGGCATCAAAGAGACTTTTTTTCTCCGAGTGCTTAAATGCAGCGGTCTTGGAAGGAGTTCTCTAATTCAAGTCTATACCACATGTATACGACCTGTGCTTGAATATGCATGCCAGGTTTGGAACTTAAACTCCCCCAGGGACGCCGGAACGATAATAGGGCAAAGGGGGGCGGACGCACACCAAGGGCACCTTTTCTGAATTTTTTTTTTCACTGCAAATTTTTTTGGCGACCTTGCCCCCCCCCCGTCGCCAAAAAAATTTCGGTCAGTGTACCATTTTAGGGGTCAAAAAATTTTTCCGGACATACAAAAATTTTCCGTCAAGCCAAAAATGTTTCCGGATATCTTAAATTTTCGCCATTTCTTCAAACTATTTTTCTAAATTCCAAAAATTTCCCAAAATTTTTATAAATATAAACTATAAATTACCTGAATCTCGTGATTTTCCTACAAAAAGCATCGTTGGAAATGTGATTTATCACCTATTATTTTACAACTAAAAGGGCACTTCTGCCCCCCCCCTGCCTCCCCTAGCAAAAGGCAAGGGGGGCAGCCGCCCCCCCTGCTCCCCCAGTTCCGGCGTCCCTGAACTCCCCTGACTATTTAAAGGAAGAAATCGAAAGAATTCAGAAGCGAGCCCTACGAATAATATGTCCAACCTCGTTCCCAGGGTATTTAGGAAATACCCTGGTATGGGCTGGTCACGTGCCTCATCCAAAATTTAGCGCCCGAGGGGGTGTGGGGAAAGTATCAAATTACATGATTCCAGTGGAGATATTTTGTTTAACAGTTAAAAACATTATTAAGTTCAAAATACTTGCTAATTTTTGTTTATTTTCTTTGCTTTGAATTTACAAGAACATTCTTACATTTTTACCAACAGTCAAGTCAAGAAACCAAGCAAATCGTTACTCACAGTGCTCTCTCGTGTTGTTATTCAATGCCGCCTCTTCACACTCGAGCGTGGTTTTATAACAAACGTTTATTATGAGCTTTTCAGTCATCATTTCCTACATATGTAATGTTTTTAAAATACGCCATTAGATTTGTCCTTTCTTGTAAATGTTTATATGCTTTGCACCGATTTAATTACTTGTCACCACGTCTACGGGTCTTGTTTTAATATAAGATTGAAAGAAACAGTATTGTATTGTCTGCCGTCTGAGACTAAACTCTAGAGCCCAATATTAGCAAATGTAAACATTTGATACTAGCCAAACAGCGAAAGTCTGTCAGTGATTATAAAATTTTGGATTTAGTACATAGTATTCGGTGATTATAGTCAGGCTTTTGCACTTTTCTTGGTCTTTATTAATCATAATATTTTCCTAATATACTATTAAAATCTATATATTGTGAATTTACAGAGTCAGACGCGCACAGACTGTCATACGAATAAACATAAATTTTCGAGTTTTCTACTTCTATTACATTTTTAAAGTTTTCATTGCGAATCATCTGTTTATTTCTAGTTCATTGGTCATTAATATGCTCTAAAAAACAAGGCTCTCAAATATATTTGTATATTTATTTGATAGTGTCATAGTAATATATGCATTTACAAGCAATCCTGGATATGATAAAGACGATACAAGCTGTCCATTAAAATATTCTATTCCACAAAGCAAAATATTTAAATCTCACTTGTATTATTAAGAATATATATAAAGCAAAAAATTTAAACTTGTGTGAGTTGTGTCAAAACGAAAGCTGTTTATAAAATTTATAAATGTTGTAAACACTACTACTAATATAAAGTGCCCATTGAAAGACATAATATAGTATACGGTCGTTTGACTTATCTTTGATGTATGATTTTAATACTGTAGATTTTCAACAGACACCTAGACTTTAACATATACCATGATTGTTGAGTTTCAGCAATGCCAAGGGCCAATGCAGGAAGTTTTATAAGCTTTTTATATAGTCAACAATCTGGATACAGTTGGCGTCTTGGAAGTTCATGAAATATCGTTGCTCTCTCAAAGACGAAATAATTTATGTAAATCCTATTTTAAGAAACTTCTCAACCCGGAAAATAAATTGAATGAACTTATCCCTAACAAGACGCTCTATGGAGCGTTAACTCGCTGGGGCTATACAACGGACGCACATTACTGTTAAGATCTAAATGCTGATTTCCACTGTTGCGTTTTTCGTACGCACGTACACGCACGAAAAATTTTGAATTCTTTTATTTTTAAATATTTTACAAATAAGTTAACAAATGCATACTAAAACTTGCGGTGCGGAACAGTAAATTCTGTTGCTTCATTTATTTGGTTATTTTATCAGTAAACGGAATCCGCGTTTTATCCTCATTTGCGGAATCCGCTTCCGCAATCCGCGTTTTATCCCAATCAGGGCGCTATATTAACACTGTGTTTTATAGCGCCCTGATCCCAATCCAATAAAACTTCCGCGTTTATGCCCACAAGTAAAGTTATATTTTATAGTATGTATACACAACTACATTAATATATATTTTCTTAATTTTGGCAAGAAGCAGTCTTGTGTTTGTAAAATATACAAACACATATACAATTATAATTTATTAAATAAAACGGATACAAATATTATTAGCCCGTACAGTACTGTATATAAAAACGTACATTGTTTACAAATGGTATATCCGTAATATTTGAACAATAATTTCAAAATCCCGGCCTCATTCCCAATTCGCAAATATTTAACAATTATTCGCCGAAGGCGAAGTGATTACCGGTGAATATTCACCGAGACGAAGTCGAGGTTAATATTAACCGTAATCACTGAGCCTGAGGCGAATAATTGTTTTAGTATAAATTTTTAACGAATAAAATAAAATATCCGAATATCAGTTCAATTAAATTTCAGAAATAGAATTGTTTTCGGCCTTTTCACTAATAGTGTTGCAGTGTTTCTTGTACGCACACGCTTTCAAAATGGCTTCTTGTGTGACTATTGCTTTATTACAAAGTTGTTTTTCTCGATTTCTGCTTGGAATATAAACACAATAACGGAATGACTCTTTCAAAATTAAAAATAGTTTCTGTTTAGCATTAATTTCTTGAGGAAATGGCTGAGTATTTGGTAAATTGAAAAGTAAAACTATATCGTTTGAAATAAAGTTTAATAACACGTTTTACTTTATAACAAGTTTCGAAAACACAATACAGTGGTCAGGACACCTTACAGCACAATGAAAACATGACATATTAAAAGAAATAGTGTTGTACAAATTGGGAAATTTATTGTAGGATACAAAACAAAATTGTTTTAAAAAGAATATCGCGGCTTTTCCCAACAGTCTGGATAGTTTTTGCTATTTGTTTGAAGCGAATGTTTCGGAGTTTTAAATAAGTTTTAAATTGTCCATGAATATGTTTGACACAGTAAAATAATAAAGAAATCTTACCTTTCAAGTTAAATTCAACATTTTGTCGATTTTGAAACCAAATTTGCTGAATCATTAGGTTCTTTTTGAAAAGCATTATTTACTAGTCTGCTAGTAAATAATGCCTCAGATTTACTAGTCAACTAGCCAATCAGAACGCGCGAAAGCTCATTTGATATGCAAAATTTATACTAAAGTTAGTTATTCAAAGCAAAACAGTAGATTGTCTTGCGAATAAAAGAATTATTATTTTGTGCTTTCGCTTCACCTTGTCAACATAATAATAGTGTTGCTTCAAACTTTATGATAAAAAACCCCGATTTTTTAGACGTGTATACAAATAAAAATAGTAAGTTTATACTATAAATGAGTTTATTTTACCTGTATCGGTTTAAATTCGTTGTTAAGTTGCAAATAATTCTGTTTGAGAACGCAACAATTGGGCATTTTGCAATCAGGGCAGTTTCAGGGCAGTTTTGGCCTTGTTGTTGGGAAATCCACTTGGCCTTCTATTTTTTCGCTTGCGTCAGGCTTGTATCCTTCCTCCGCCCCGCCCCGCCCCCAAATCACCTAGTCCCAGTCTTTTCATGTGAAAAAGCGCTGAATATTAAAAAATATCAATAGAAATAGAAGGCCTAGGTCTAGGCTGGATTATTGTATGTTAACACAATATAATGTTTAATATAGACCAAAAAAGGCTAAAGTCTTACTATAATTACCGAATACGAATTATGTACTAAATCCAGATAAACCAATGACTGAAATTTTCTCTATACTTATAAACATTTCTCTGTTCGGCTATTATCAAATGTTTACATCTGCTAATATTGGGTCAGTCCTAGACAATACTGTTTCTTTTAAAAATCTTATAAACAAGACGCGTAGTATTAAACAAGTGAATCGGTACAAAGCGTATCAACGTTTACAAAAAAGGACAATGTAATGGCGTATTTTAAAAACATTACAATATTAAAAGGTTTGTTATAAAAGCGCTCGATTGTGAAGAGAGCATACATTGAATAACAACACGAGAGAGCACGTACTGCGAGTAACGATTTGCTTTGTTTCTTGACTTGACTGTAAGTAAGAATGTAAGAATGTTCTTGTAAATTCAAAGCAAAGAAATAAACAAAACAAAAGTATTTTGAACGTAATAATTCGCAAAATTTATGTTTTTAACGAATATTCCACTGGAGGCATGTTTATGTAGTTTGATACTTCCCCCACACCCCCTCAGGCGCTAAATTTTTGATGAGGCACGTGACCAGCCGCAGCCAGGATCTTTTCCAAAGAAAGATCCTGGGTACGAGGTTGGGGCATAATAAATAAATAGTCACACAGGCAAGTCGTGCAATTAACGATTAACACCACTCGTGATCTTTTAAAAATGTGCGAAATTGCTCTCAGGAGCATAGTAGGTGGTTTTCGACCCATATTTTTGAGATGAGTATGAGGTGGTGGAGTGTGAGGTGTTGGAGACCACCACCTCATTTATAATTAATATTCATACAAATGAGGGTGAGGTAATTAATATTCATACAAATGAGCATGCGTAGTGACGTCACTCATTAGTATACAATACGTCATAATTGTATGCAATGACGTCACGCGGGCAAGTTTGGACGAGGTCGTGTGAAACTTGCTGACTAGGCATTTTTGATCCAGATTCTACGTTTATCGATTCATTGATGGAACTACATCGGAACACTGAGAACCACGAACTACAATGTATACTGAACTATTTGTTTCATTGGAGATTAGAAGACCCGCTCAAGTCAGTAGCTGAAACATTTTTTTCGTACCCAGCTAGTTACATGTATTATGTGAAGGCGATGGGTGAGCGATTTAGAAGATTTGAGGCAGATCACGAGAAAGCTTATCAAGAATAAAAGTTAGAATTAGAACAGTTGTGATACATTTTGCCATCAAAAAATGTTTTTCTCAAATATACGGTCGTTATATACGTTGCTCTGTGTTGCCAGTCATTAGCGACGCTTGGGTGCGTGCATATATTAACGTACAACATATTTGTACACTAATCAGGCGGGCGGGCTAGACAAATCGCGCGGGTGGAAAGAGCGAGCTTTGCCGGCAAAAGCATACACGTACAAGATTTCAGTTTTAAAATACATTTATTTCTTCAAAACGTTTTACAAAATTTAGTACGATCTACTTCTAGGTGTCTACTAGGTGTTTTTGTTATTTTTAAAGAGTTTTCATATTCTTGTCTATCTTCGGGGGATAATCTTGCAACATCTTTATGCTTCATTGGAATATATTTCGGTCTCTCGCGAAGTAATCTTTGTTTGTAACCTTCTCTTTGTTCAGGGGTCATTATTGCCAAATCTTGGGGCCTCCAATCTGTAGAGTCTACCCAATTGTGAACACTGGTGATGGTTTTCCGCTCGTACAGGAAGGAGTAGGAGGCACCTGCGGTGGTATCTCTGCAGACACTAGTGGAGTTGTCTGAACAGGAGCTTGAGCCGGGACATCCATCTTATTTTTGAATGTGAGAAACCGATTTAGTTGATCAGAATATATTTTGGTTTTTTCCACCACAGAAAGTTGTGGCGCTTCCATGATTTCTTTCATTCTCTGTTCGGCATCATACATGGCGTTTACAAGCGGTGGTTTACGATGCGACTGTTTTTTTATAAACTTTGTAATCTCGCTGGAAAGTACGTTTGTCTTGACTCGTTGTTGATCGCCTGTGGTTGACTTTTAATCCAACATCAAGTACCCATGAGGTCGACTCGTGGCTTCTTCATAACTCTTCATAAATTCTTGTACTATCGCGGGATTTACTTGCCTTGCAAGCATAGACATTTATTGTTTATCTCGCATTGTTTTTCTATTGTTTATCTTGCAAGCATAGACATTTATTGTTTATTTTGGACAATATAGATGATAGACCAATTTCGATGATGACTTCCTTTCGTAAAAAGATCTGCAATACGTCTGTGCCGGATTGAGCCATTAGGTCGTCCAATACGATCAAATCCCGTTGCGATACGTCCAAGTAATCTGCATTGTCGATATCTTCGGGGATGCCTTGATTGAATTCGATTACAGGCATCGTTCTCATCATATCAGAATAGGAGAGTTGCCATTGACCATAAGACCAAATGACACGTTGAGGAGGTGGACTTATAGTTTTCTGTGCATTCTCCAAGAGAGATTTCACCCATTGGGTACATCCTGCAACGATGCATGTAAATGGGTGTTGCAAAGCTGCAGATCCATTCACCGTAAGAGTTTGTTGCAAAAGATTACGAGTTCCATATGCATGGACAACCTTCTTGTGGCGAAGGAGATTACTCGCATTTGCAAACGTTTTACCGCAGATGTCGCATTCATAAGACATGTTTACTTCTCAAGAGTCAGTGTAAAATGATTTAAAGCAAGAGTGAAGAGGTATATTTATCACGTTGGTTATTGTCACGACTATGAAGACTATAGTCATGACTATTAAGACTATGGTGAAGACCATTAAGACTATAGTCATGACAATTAAGACTATATTCAATTCTGTCTTTGACAGCAAGCAGGTAGATAGCTTGTTGCCAAAGGCAGGAAGTTGAATTTACATCCTGAGAGTTTATAAATTCTACGGATATTCGCTAAATGAACTTACTAAATTGTTCGATTGATTGATCCTGTCGTTATTTTACTATGCAATTGAAGTATGGGGATCGGCTTTGCAAGCGAAATACATTGATAAATTCAGCAAGTTTCTCAATCGTGCATTCCGATATGGATACACTCAGTATAAATATTCAATGGCCAAGTTGATTGAGGAGATGGATCGATTATTGTTCAATAAGGTCATGCACAATTCTGAACATTGCTTATATGAGTTGTTACGGAAGAACGTCGACGACCTTTAAGAGAACGCGATCATCAATTTACGTTACCAAAAGTTTACACAGAACGTTTTAAACAATCGTTTTTGAACAAGTGTCTTTTTTATGACTTTTAGTTTTAAAATTTTGTTATATACGATATATAATATTAACTATAATGTAAATAATTTAATTTACAAATAATACTAAATTTGTATATATTCTAATTAACGTTTCTCATATGCGCTGAACGTTTTAATACCGGAAGAACGTCGACGACCTTTAAGAGAACGCGATCATCAATTTACGTTACCAAAAGTTTACACAGAATGTTTACATGAAAGTTTACATGAAAGAATTCATGACTATTAAGACTATAGTCATGACTATTAAGTCTATAGTAAAGACTATGAAGACTGTAGTCATGACTATGTAGACTATAGTTAAGACTATTAAGACTATATGGAAGATTTTAATAAACCACATATTATTATTATTATTATTTGACTATTAAGACTATTGTCATGACTATTAAGACTATAGTAAAGACCATTAAGACTATAGTCATGACTATGGAGACTATAGCAAACACTATTAAGACTATAGCCACGTCTATGTAGACTATAGTAAAGACTATTAAGACTATAGTATGGACTATTAAGATTATTATTTGATTATATGAAGTGATAGCTTGGTGGCTGTTCCGAGTTTGTATAATGGTCTTTACTATAGTCTTAATAGTCATGACAATAGTCTTAATAGTCAATAATAATAGTCTTCACAGTCGTTACTATAGTCTTAATAGTCTTTACTGCAGTCTTCATAGTCTTTATAAGGTCTTAATAGTCTTTACTATAGTATTCATAGTCATGACTATAGTCTTAATAGTGTTTACTATAGTCTCCATAGTCATGACTATAGCTTTAATGGTCTTTACTATAGTCTTAATAGTCATGACAATAGTCTTATTAGTCAAATAATAATAATAATAATAATAATAATAATAATAATAATAATAATAATAATAACATGTGGTTTACTAAAATCTTCCATATAGTCTTAATAGTCGTTACTATAGTCTTAATAGTCATGACTACAGTCTTAATAGTCATGAATATAGTTTTAATAGTCATAACTATAGTCTTAATTGGTCTACACCATAGTCTTAATAGTCATGACAATAGTCGTCATAGTCGTGACAATAACCAACGGGATAAACATACCTCTTCACCCTTGCTTTAAATCATTTTACACTTGAGAAGTAAACATGTCTTATGAATGCGACATCTGCAGTAAAACGTTTGCAAATGCGAGTAATCTCCTTCGCCACAAGAAGGCTGTCCATGCATATGGAACTCGTAATCTTGGGCAACAAACTCTTACGGTGAATGGATCTGCAGTTTTGCAGCACCCATTTACATGCATCGTTGCAGGATGCACCCAAAGCGGCAAAACCGTAGAGAATGCACAGAAAACTATAAGTCCACCTCCTCAACGTATCTTTTGGTGTTATGGTCAATGGCAACCCTCCAATTTTGATATGATGAGAACGATGCCTGTAATCGAATTCAATCAAGGCATCCCTGAAGATATCGACAATGCAGATTACTTGGACGTATCGCAACGGAATTTGATCGTATTGGACGACCTTATGGCTCAATCCGGCAAAGACAGACGTATTGCAGATCTTTTTACGAAAGGAAGTCATCATCGAAATTTATCTATCATCTATATTGTCTAAAATATATTTCATCAGGGCAAAGAAATGAGAAATATCAGCCTTAATGCTCACTATATTGTGCTGTTCAAGTCATCAAGAGATAAACAACAATTTTTTATGCTTCAAGGCAAGTAAATCCCGGGAAAGTACAAGAATTCCTGGGTACTTCATATTGGATTTAAAGCCAACCACAGACGATCAATAACGACTCAAGACAAACGTAATTCCCCCCAAGATAGCAAAGTTTATACAAAAACAATCGTATCGCCAACCACCGCTTGTAAACGCCATGTATGATGCCGAACAGAGAATGAAAGAAATCATGGAAGCGCCACAACTTTCTTTGGTGGAAAAAAGCAAATTATATTCTGATCAACTAAATCGGTTTCTCACATTCAAAAATAAGATGGATGTTCCAGCTCAACTCCTGTTCAGACAACTCCACTAGTGCCTGCAGAGATACCACCGCAAGTGCCTCCTAATCCTGTACGAGCGGAAAACCATCACCAGTGCCTGCTACCCCTATACCTAATTTCCTTTCATCGCCATCAACAGAAGAGGAACGACCAAAACTCAAGCGAAATTTTTTTCACAATTGGGTAGACTCTACAGATTGGAGGCTCAAGATTTGGCAAAGATGACCCCTGAACAAAGAGAAGGTTACGAACAAAGATTACTTCGCGAGAGACCGAAATATATTCCAATGAAGCATAAAGATGTTGCACGATTATCCCCCGAAGATAGACAAGAATATGAAAACACCTAGACGTTAGGCTCTTAGAAGTAGACCGTACTAAATTTTGTAAAACGTTTTGAAGAAATAAATGTATTTTAAAACTGAAATTTTGTGTAAGCTTTTGCCTGCAAAGCCCGCTCTTCCCGCCCGCGCGATTTGTCTAACCCGCCCGCCTGATTAGTGTACAAATATGTTGTATGTAAACATATGCACGTACCCAAGCGTCGCTAATGACTAGCAATACATAGCAACGTATATCACGACCGCATATTTGATAAGAACATATTTTTATGGCAAAATGTATCACAACTGTTGTAATTCTAACTTCTATTCTTGATAAGCTTTCATATGATCTGCCTCAAAACTTCTAAATCGCTCACCCGTTGCCTTCACATAATACATGTCACTAGGTGGGTCCGAAAAAAATGTTTCAGCTACTGACTCGAGCGGGTTTTCTAATCTCCAATGAAACAAATAGTTCAGTATACATTGTAGTTCGTGGTTCTCAGTGTTCCGATGTAGTTCCATCAATGAATCGACAAACGGATCTTTTTCCAGTTGCTGTAAATGTTCGAGTACATCTCTGTCAACCGCCAGTTTTAGTACCCTCATTGCCTCAGCGATTTCATTCCACACCATACGCTTACCATTCACTCGTTCGATCGCTTGTAAACCATACATTTGCCATCGTTCGTTTTCGTTCATCATGAGGCAGTCATGTTGTCTTTGACTAGGATGACCGACTTGACAACCGTTACAGGATTCCACACAAAGTCTTTCAACTTCTGGTGCGACTGCATTGCCTGTATTCCTTATAATAAATTGTAAGACGCGGGTTTACCGTGTAGATGCGCCATGACTGATGTAGAACTACAGGTAAGCGTTGTCAAAGGTAGAACTATGGTTATTACAAGACACTCGTTAAATCAAACAACCAATCATAGTAAGCCAAGATTAATCCCTGTGTTGTATCACACACGTGGAGGGACGCTAAAAATGCCTAGTCAGGAAGTTTCACACGATCTCGTCCAAACTTGCCCGCCTGACGTCATTGTATATAATTATGACATATTGCATACTAATGAGTGACGTCACTACGCACGCTTATTTGTATGAATATTAATTACCTCACCCTCATTTGTATGAATATTAATTATAAATGTGGTGGCGGACATCCACCACCTCAAACTCCACCACCTCTCTCTCCACCACCTCACACCACCTCACACCACCTCACTCACTACCTCAAAAATAAGGGTCGAATACCACCTACTACACCACTGCTCTCGCCTCAGCAGCTCGTGCAATTTTGGCACACTTTTCAAAAATCACTCGCAGTGTTAATCATTAATTGCACTCCTTCCCTTGTATTAACCTGAACAAAACAAATGTTCACATTGTTGTAATTCGTTGAAAAATTCCGGACCGTTGAACTCACAAAGCTAGGAAACAAAACTGCATGACAGGGCTCTATCCTTGGACCGCTGTTATTTTTTATATACATCAATGATTTTCTTGGCTGCCTGTCTGAATCCGTGCCTAATTTTCGTGAACGCTCTCGCGATATTTCGCTGATTCTTCGATCTTGGCAGATGTGTACTCGTCAGTTTCAATAAACTTTGGAATTTCTTCGTCCAGTGGCTTCGTCCAATGTTCAGTTGTTATTTTTGAGTAACCCTGACATGCTTTAATTCATTCTATTAATTTCATTCGTAGTCCTTAATAATTCCATTTGCATTGCCCAGAATCTTTGTAAGATAATCTCTATGACCCTGTCGTACTTTGATGTTACTAATCATCTCAAAGGACATGTAGAATATTATACACTACGTCGGTTTAATTTATATTTACATTTATCCTACTAGTGTTAAGATTTATTTCCTTTGTTAATCCGACCCAAGTCCTTAGTCCGTGCTTTCGATTCTTCAACCACAACCCCAAGCCCAAGCCAATATTTCATTTTCTTTGTAGGCTGCGCCCCTTATGACGTATTTTCCTATTATAAATGTCAACTGAGTAATACTTATTAACAAGACGCTCTGTAGAGCGTTAACTCGCTGGGGCTATACAAATGTAAATTTTGTCACCATATTTGCTCATAACTTGGTAACCGCTACAGAAAAACAGAACAATTTACAGAAAACAAGACGCCAGCTCAGGCGTTCACACCGGCCTCGCTTTTGTTTCAACGTCGGTCCCAGGAGTTTCTTAGAACGGCGCGAAGCAGTTGGTTTTGTTCATTTGTTTTTGTCAGATATACATTGTGCATAATTCACACTAAAAAAGTATTGTGTAAGGGGAATTTGTATGTTTTTCGTGCGAAGGACGAAGAACCATTGTCCTTCTGTTCAGGCAACACATGCTGTGCGTTTGTCCTTCCCAAAGAAAACATGCGAATTTCGGTTATACAGAATGCTTTTTGATGAACTATATTCAAACTTATCATGTTTAGTACGGCAATCATTTTTATTGTTTACAGAATTGCCTTCACAACTTACAGTATTTGGCACAGATTATATTTTTGAGTATTGTGCCTCAATGGCAATGCACCCTAATTTATTATTTTAATGTCGATTTTGCTTGTCAAGGGACAAGGGGAGATTGCCGCCGCTCTCAAATTTGTTAGGTTTGTATAAACACATATCTACATTTAATAATATCAATAACATTATAGATTGAAAATTCTTAAAAATTGACTATTAATATGGCTAACGTGGCTCAGTTTTTGAAGTTTTTGTTAGTATAATGACCCTATGCCAGGTCAGGATTTTATAGAACTAGACACAGTACTAAAATGCGGTGTCCTACAAATAAAATTTCCGGCGTTTTCGCCCACCCACAAGTAAAGTTATATTTAGTACGGCTACATTCTTGGTCCGTACGCTAGCATTTAACTGCGCTTTACTGTCGATGCAATGGAAGTGTTGATAAAATATTGCATTAATTCATTTCCTCAAGTTGATTAATTCATAGGAATTCAAATTTCTTTTTACTTCCTGTGCCTTTCGTATTGGTCAATCGGTTCTGAAACGAAATCTAATTGGCTCATGTAAAAGTAAAAGGAAGTTGATCAATTTTCTATCAAACGAATTGATCAACTTGAGGAAAGGAATTGGTGCAATATTTTATCAACACTTCCATATCATCGACAGTAAAACGTTCAACATTAAAATACTATCAAAATGAAGAGAGAAGTGAGACGAATGGTATACGGCCGAAACGTGAAAAACAACGATACGAAAGTTATCAAGGATCAAACGAACTGCATTTTTTATAATTTATAGTTTAATAATTTTGAGCGATTTGTCAACAAAACAATTTCGCTTGGCTTTCAAAGACAAAGGCCATAAATCGCTAGAATGCAGTTGTTTAGTAATACATTTGACATTCGTAAGTACAATTTCTTACGCTGCCATTAGCATTAGAAATACAAAATACGTTCTGTCAGCGACTTGTCAACAATACAATTTCGCTTGATTTTCAATGGCCATAAATCGCTAGAATACTGTTGTTTAGTAACACATTTGACATCCGTAAGTACAATTTCGTACGCTGAATCGAACGGTGACATTTTATCCTTATTTCTCCGTTACGGCATTAGGCATTACAAATCATTGAATTATAAGTAAACTATATAGTTTACTTATAGTTCAATGTTACAAATACAAGGTCAAACGTGCTGCAAGTGATTTGTCTGTCAGCAATACGTGCTGCGAGCGATTTGTCAGCAATACAATTTCGCTTGATTTTCAAAGGCCATAAATCGCTAGAATACTGTTGTTTTGTAATACATTTGACATCCGTAAATACAATTTCTTACGCTGAATCGAACGATGGTATTTTTATCCTTATTGCCCCATTACTCATTAGGCATTACAATATCATATTTCACACAACAGTTTTCACGTTTCCACAGCTAACTATTAGGGACTGTTGTTGCATACATTTTATGTTGATATGACACCAATGTGCTTCTCATAAAGTAGTTATCTATCAAAACTACGTTGTGTAGTTTAAGTTATAACCTTTTACCTTGAAATTGTCTTTGGCTCGTTTATATTCAGATTCAGTAGGCCATATTATAAGGGAATTCAAAGACCCAAATTTCGGATTTTCAGAGTCGTGCACCAAGAAAAATGCATTAACTAAAGTAGCAAAAATGCCCAGAGCTAGACACAATGCAAAATACATAGAAATTGTTTGAAACATGTTGTCCACTCCACGAAAGGCCGCCATTTTGAAAAGGATACAGTAACAAGACGCTCTACGGAGCGTTAACTAACTTAACTCGCTGGGGCTATACAAATACGCACATTACTGTACATGATCACACATGATACATACAGTACGCAGCTATTTCAATTAAGATTTAAGATTTTCCCTCAGCTAAGGGGCGGACCATTTGATTTTTGAGTTGGATGATTTCGAAAAAAAATTCCTGCAATCCAAGGAGAAAGAAAAAAGTCATGCAGCATACAATCGAAAAAAAATATATCATGCAAAAGAGAGCGCTCAAAAAAAATTCCTACATGTAAATCTACTGACGTTCTTCACTTCAGTATTGTGTCCACAGGCTTGAAAGATTTTGCATTTTTGAGCAGGCACACTTGTTTAAAAGAACACGGGGTGAACAGTGGACAACATCACAGGGATTCTACCAACTTTGGAGCCTATAACATACGATAGCCAGGGCGTTCCCTGGCAAGATTGTTGCCCCCCCCCCTGAGAAAATCTGGGCTTAAGATATGTACAAGTTCATAAGTTATTTATACATATCTAGTATGCATGGTAGAAAAAGTATTTTTGGATGGTTAAGTCTGTGTGCGTTTTTTGATAACATAGCTCCAAACTATTAAATTAACTGCCCTCCGAAACAACGTTCCACCAAACATATCTCTGTAGATTTTCAATCGTTCATACAGGTAGCTTGTTTGGGGATCGGGTTGCATCCTCTTCAGAATTTGTTTAAAATCTAGACTCTCTAAACTGGCAATTTCGCATTAAAATATCGTATATACAGTACGTTCACTTGCATCCTGTAGATGGGCCTTTGAAGCTTTTAAAAATCGCATTATTGAAATCTTGTTTTATTACATATTAATCAAAGCTCGTTTTGTGATTTTCCCTTGTTTAAAATAAAGGACAGTAAATGTTCCTTAGGCTTAGTACAGTAAACATAGGCGTACCGGGTGGGGGGGGGGGCTGTCTGGCCGGGGGCGGGGCGGTAGCCCTCCCAGTTTTTTGGGCAGTTGGGCAATATTCGATCAACAGTTGGGCAATTTTGGTTTGTAATAAAAATAAATGGGACAAATTCTGTCAATTTAGTGGAAAATTCAGTCAATTTTGAGTCAATTGTGTGTTTTTTGGAAAATTTGTGTGATGTTCCGAAAAATTTTAGTATGTCCGGAAAATTTTTTTGACCCCTAAATTGGTACACTGACCGAAATTTTTTTGGCGACGGGGGGGGGTCGCCGAAATAATTTTTCCGGAAAAAATTTTTTAGGTACTAGTCGGGCACAATCCCGAAAAGTCGGGCAAATTTCTTTCCGCCCCCCCCCCTAATTTTTTCCTTCCGGTTCGCCCATGACAGTAAAGTTGTCGTGGATGAATCCATGGCTGAAAACGCAGGAAATAGCATTCCCGAGGTTCAAATTTTAAAATTTTCTAGAAACAACACACTCTAATTTATTTGCTGATGACACAATTTTATCATGTCAAGGGATTTATCCATAGATATTGAATACAAACTTAACAAAGACCTAGTAAATGCTCAAAAATGGTTATCAGCGAATAAACTAGCATTAAACAACGAAAAAACCAAATATATGATTATTGGATCTCGGCAACGATTGAAAAACTTAGATCACGTGCCAAAAATCAGTATAAACGGACATCAAATTGAACGAGTTTATAAAAAAGGAAGCTATGGGTATAGTTATAGACGATAGACTTAGCTGGAATAGGCAAAATGAAGAACAATGCAACAAGATATCAAAAAATATTAATCTTTTAATAAGAAAACTGCCAAAGATTTGATTGGCCTAGATACGCTCAAAATTACGTATAACGCATTAGTCGCGCCTCATTTTAACTACTGTTCAACTGTTTGGCAAAATAACAACCAAACACACTTAGACAAATTATATAAGCTTCAGAAACGAGCAGCAAACTTAGCTGGAAACCTCTTGACTTAATTTTGAAAAAGCGAGATCTCCTTATGACATTTAAAGCGATTAATGGCATGCTTCCAGAATACGTAACACAACTATTTTACACTTGTGAAAACAATGGTTACGTACTGCGCAGTAGCAATTTAAAGCTGTCTCAACCTAAACCAAAAACGAATTTCTTGAAAAATAGCTTTTCGTACAGAGGAGCAGCGTATTGGAACAACATCCCAGTAAACTTGTTGAAAACCCTAAGAGAATCAACAAGTTTAAAATCTGTCCATCATCTATTAAATAATTACATCTTGTAAATAAGTAAATAAGTATATTTTGTAGGTAAATATAATTTAGTTTATTAGTTCCTTCTTTTATAATGCATTTATTTTCCGCACGGCCCTTTGAAAATCACCTATGTGAAAGGTTACCGTGTTTAAAGATCAATAATAATAATAATAATAATAATAATAATAATAATAATAATAATAATAATAATAATAATAATAATAATAATAATAATAATAATAATAATAATAATAATAATAATAATCCGTCCGTCCGTATCCGCGTTTTTCCTAACCCAGAAAAATGTTCGACGCGAGCAAAAATTTCAGACGCAAGAAAAAAAGTTAGACGAGAGAAATAATTTCAGACGCGAGAAAAAATGTTAGACGCGCGCGAAAAAATTTCAGACGCGAGAAGAAAAGTTAGACGCGAGAAAAAATTTCAGACGGGAGAAAAAATGTTAGACGCGAGAAAAAATTTCAGACGCGAGAAAAAATTTCAGACGCGAGAAAAAATGTTAGACGCGAGAAAAAATTTCACACGCGAGAAAAAATGTTAGACGCGAGAAAAAAGTCCAGAAATATGAAATTCAAGCGCAATATTACATTGGCACTAATACGGCTCCGTACTTAACACAGTACTAAAATGCGGTAGGCCCTACCTTACGATTTGTGAAGGTTGCTGTTTCCATGCGAAATTCCTTGTAAAATTGTTCAATTTTCCCGAATTTTCCTCAAAATGCAGGGTTATTTGTGGATAATTTGGGTAAAATTGGCTGGCCCTTTTGGATAATTGGGGAATTAGGCAGGTCATTAATATTCTATTTTGCGCAGTATGAACGACGATCGGAATCTGACATCGGAAATCTGACATCCACCAAAAATGCATGCCGAAACCTGTACTCGCCTGGGCACAGTGTCCCAGCAAGTAAATAGGGTTTTATAGGCAGCTCATTAATATTCTATTTTGTGGCTATCAACGACGATCTGACATCCACCAAAAATGTGTGCCGAAACCTATACTCGCCAGGGCACAGATGCCCCAGCGAGTAATAAACGATATCTCTCAAATACTCCGCAATGTATTGTTCAAAAGCAAAGGCTTGAAACCTCAAATTTATTTTGTATCTCTCTAGGTTCTGCGTTGTACTTTAGAGGAGAGAATACTGTTGAGTACGCGAAATATGAAAACAGTACAAGTCGGGTGAGTACAGGCCCGGAACAACTGGGGGTGGGGTGTAACATCCCAAAGGAATAGTAAAAAAGGGGGCGTAACTTGCGGAGGGCCCCCTGGAAAGCTGGGATTGCGGAACGTGTTAAATATTTAGGAATTTTCTCGAAAATTGTGGTCAAAAGGTCTGAAAAACTATTGTTCCAAAAAATTTTTTTGGGACGCTTTGTTTCCGTCGACCGCCCCCGTCCCCAACATATTCCGGAAAAATATTTGCTTTCCGGAAAAAATATTTTGAGAGTGCCCCGGAATGGAAGGGGGGGGGGGGCAATTTACCCCACCCCAGCCCGCAAACACACCCTCACCCCACCCCGCAAACAGATACCACTCGTCACGGCCCTGGGTGAGTACTGTTGTTGCAATCAAGTATAGTTTTGCCACAATTCTTATCGACTTCATGAGTGTAATGATTTCAGCAGAATTCGTTAAGCTTTGTCAGATAATTATCGTGGTATTTCAAATCATTCAGAGAAGTAAGCTGCTTTCGAAGTAGGAAGCTTGACTTCATAAAATAGTTCAAATTGTTTTGTCTATACGTGTAATTGAACTAATACCAATGAACTTAACCGACGCCGCTGGTTGGCTAATGAGATTTGTTTTAGTTCACACTTTCAGTTTCATCAATTTATTATAAATATTAAACAAATTGAACCTTAATTGCATTCTATTAGTATTTAACAGATGTTTGTATTTTCAAACTATGGGGTTCAGTAGTATATTATACCTTCATTTAAAATCGGCAGTTAAAAATGTCCATCTCGGTCAGGAGGGAGAAAGACTCAATTGATTGAGATCTCACTCACTCAAATTCAAACTACAGTGTCCTTAACTAGGCAAGCTCCTTTTTCGTATGAACAATAATTTAATTCATACACAGCTATTTCAATTAAGGTTGTCCCCGAGCAAAGCCGAAAAGTCGGTTACGAACGCGAAAGAATGCTGGGAATCGCTAATAATGATTCATTAATTTTTTGGCGATTCGCAGCAGCCTTTCGCGCTCGTATTCGACTTTTCCGCTTTACTCGTGGACAAACTTAATTGGAATAGCTGTATGTGAATGGCAGGCGACCTCGCTCAGTTTAGCCGGTCCCTTGCCTTGGCTTTCTGGGATAATATAGGCTGTCCCTTTATAGGTGATTCATATTTACGTAGTCACTAACTTCTCTGACCAGAAATTCCGTTTGTGTCTTGATTGGAAAGGTCTGGGCCATGGTAAATAATAGCTTTATTAGCATGACTATAAATTTACAGTATTGCTAAAGCATATAAAAGTTATAACAATATATAGAAAACTATGGTAAACTAGGATTATACAATTTACAAATTAGTATATGTGCAATGATACTTAATAGACTAACATAACATTAACGTTAATAAGAAGTAAGAAGTAAGAAGTAAGAAGAAAGAACGTAGACAAGTCTAAGGGACCGGTCATAAAGTAATTACTAGAGGGGGGTGGAGAATAAATGAAATTTCAAGTACATATTTCCATACCCTCCCAAAAGCCTATGGAAAAATTTTCGTAACCCACTTCAATGTAAGTGAAAATTTTCATACCCCCTCCCCCGTTCTATCATTAATTCTGTTTTAACATTTGTCATGCGTTTATTTATTATTTATTTATTTATTAACTTTACAATCATACAAAAATTATAACAATGAT
This sequence comes from Paramuricea clavata, assembly GCA_902702795.2. Classification (NCBI taxonomy): domain Eukaryota; kingdom Metazoa; phylum Cnidaria; class Anthozoa; order Malacalcyonacea; family Plexauridae; genus Paramuricea; species Paramuricea clavata. The sequence goes on from CACRXK020000851.1 coordinate 41,543, forward strand.
TGAAGGTATGGTCAACAGGACACGAGTCCCATGTGAAGACCAACCTGATACAATACAATACAATAAGTAGACATACATTAAAGACAAGGACTAGAACACTATTTACATAACTATATAAAAATTAGTAGTTTAGATTATGAGCAACAGCTTAAGTTGAAAGAACGGCATTTAGAGCAGTAGGTTTTCCAAGTGCGCATTCTGTTAACATCGAAAGAAGAGTCTAATTGAGAAGTGTAGTGAGAATGGAGCTGGAGCTTAAAGGATGAAAAAGACGAACTGTTACGAATGATCGGAGATCATTCGAAACTCTCCAGACTAGTTTGTGATAACTCTCCGGCCACTTCTTGTAGTGGTAACCATATCCTCAACATTTTCCGCAGTCTCCGATTCGTCACCAGTCTTTTTTGATTCTGATATACTAGCGATGGGCTGAGGGTAAGATCAAACAGAAAAATTTGTTTTTGGTTTATTTCGAATAGAAAACATTTGCTTCCATTCAATGTGACACTTCCTCATCAGGTTCATCAAGTTCTAATGCCGGTGTGAGCTTGCTAGCATTGAAAATTCAGGTGTGTCAGATTTGTACTCCAAAAGTTCAACAGATACTGAATCCTACTTATCATATGACAATGAGTCAGACTAAAACATATACCTTGTGTTGATTTAATAATTATAGTAAAGCAATTCTTTCCAAACTTAAACCTGGACACAAATACATTCAATATTCAACAATAGTCATAAAATGTAATTTTTTCCGTACCTACAGTACTAAGATTTTGGTAACCCCCTAGAGGTTCTTTTTATTTTTTCGTACCCCTCAGAGGTTCTCTTCTCTTTTTTTTCGTACCCCCAAAAATATCCTCCACACCCTCTAATAAATACTTTATGACAGGTCCCTAATATTTACAAATAAGGTGGTTATTACAACCCCTGCTAATTAGCACTCCTGGTTTCAAGGTATTTAAGCCTTTGTTCCAAACATGAATAAACAAATTTTGACAGTTTAGTTATGATTTCACAATCAGTTGACTTCATTATGTACGCTGATAGAGTTTGAGAGTTTAGTTTGATCTCGTTAGATGAGGCATTCTCTAAAAAACTTCGGAGGTCTTCACGAGAATGCTCATAGGCTTTGCAAAAGAGTAGGAAATGGGTTTCGCTTTTCACCTCTCCTGGATTACAGGTTTCACATAAGCATTCTTCTCGGGGTATATTTTGGTATCGCCCGATCTCAATTTGGAGGTTATGGTTGCGGACTCTAAAACGTGAAAGGCATTTTCTCTTGTGTGGATCTTGTGCTATTTCTATTGCCAGTGCTATTTCGATTCTGTGCTATTTCTACTACCAGTTCCATTTCTACTACTACCAGTGCCATTTCTACTTTACGCTTCGGGAATATTTAAAGTAGTTTCAAAACATCTCCCTTCCGCCCACGACTTCGCTGACAACACCCAATTATACCTTTCATTTAAACCAACGACTTCGTTCTCCCAGTCGGATCGTATTCGACTAATGGAAGAATGCATAGCTGAAATTCGAGCCTGGTTAACTGGACACAAACTGTTAATTAATGACACAAAGACTGAGTTTCTGATAATTGGTTCGAGACTAAGGTGACCGTTAACTCTATTAATGTCGGAGAATCCATGATTATGTCGATATCATCTGTGCGCACCCTCGATACTTGGTTCGATAATCAAATGTCAATGAGTGTCCACGTTGGAAAAGTTTGCAGCAAGGCATTTCGTACTTTGTATAACATTCGCCAAATTCGAAAGTTTCTAACTCCTGACTCGACGAAAATACTTATTCACGCCTTAGTCACATCACATCTTGACTATTGCATCTCTTTGTTATATGGTATACCACAGTACCAATTTAATCGACTACAGCGATAGGCACCCGCATACCTTGAGAACTTGTTTCGATTGAAGGACGTGAGAACTTATCCTTTAAGATCTAGCGGACAGAAACTACTCGTTGTTCCTAGAAAAACTTGTAAAACATTTGGAGACCGTGCTTTTGTCAAAGCTGGTCCTGTTGTGTGGAATAGCTTGCCTCTTAATATAAGAGAAACTTCCAATGTTTCAACTTTTAAGAAACTTTTAAAGACCTTTTTGTTCACAAAGGCTTTTGGTTAATAGAAAGACTTGTAGTTTTTAGCAATTTTATGATATACCATTTTGGACTCCTGTAAAAGACACATATTTATACATATATACTTTTATTTATTTATATAGTTGATCACAATGTTTAAGTTGTAAACTGCGCTTTAGAATTAGAATATTTATAGTTTTAGCGCAATATAAATACTTTTTAAATTAAATATAATTACAAGTACTAAGTATTTTTCGAGGTTGCACGTTTTGAATGTTGAATAGAAAGTTAATTTGGATGAATTTCCAAGTGTTATGTTTCCAGAATGTTAAGCACTTTTCCTCAAGGGTTTTGGTAATAGCTTCAATATGTTCAGACGTTACGGCTTCCTGATTAGGGATTTCTTCATTTCGATTTAAATTTTTGATAGTATCCATTGCATTTCCGTAAAAGGAAGTTTTCTGCCTAGAGTAGAGATCTTTCGAGATTAGAAAAGCTTGCTTTGCAATGGCTGTTTCGGGAAGTGAGTTTAAGTCAGTGATGTATTTGAAAACCCTTTTGAATACATTGATAATAAGAGGGAGTTTTCCAAGCTCAGTTCTGGAAGCAATGTTACTTGCTTTCCTACGGACAGCGAGGTATATTTTACAGAACTTAAGATGGACTTTTTCAATTGGTAACTTGTCCCAATTGTTGAAATCGTTTTTAGTGCAAAGTTTCACTTTGCACTATTGCTGTTACGTGGCAAATTGAGACGAGGCATGTATTCATACATCTATATATCTATCCTATCTATTCAAACATACAGGCAGAGAGTAAACTTTCCGGGGGGAGTATACGATTTATGTTTGTAGTGATTTATTGTATTTAGTCAGTGCTTTGAAGGTTACTTAAACAATTTCAGTTGTCTTATTTAAATAATCTTTTGTCCTTTTGCCAAGTTCACAAAAAATTTCGAGGAATCGTTGTCGTTATCGTAATTTTTTGTAATTTTTATAACATTCGCTTGTCATGTTGTGTAAAGGATCTTTACCCCGGAACACCCATTTTTTTCTTTAACAGCGCAAATGCGCATGCGCTATCAAGCCGTAGATCACTATGGCGTGACGATGCTAGGAAGGAGCGACAGTGTTGTTTTCAAATGTATAATTATAACATTTCAGACGTGAATATTGAGTAAATCTTTGAGAATCTACGCAATATATATAAACCGATGTTATGCATTACGGGCATTCAAACAAGTACCGATATTATTTAGGCGGTATATTCATCTACGCAATAATATAAACCGATGTTATGCATTACGGGCATTCAATCAAGTACCGATATTATTTAGGCGGTATATTCATTATACAGAGCTAGGAAGGAGCGACAGTGTTGTTTTCAAATGTATAATTATAACATTTCAGACGTGAATATTGAGTAAATCTTTGAGAATCTACGCAATATATATAAACCGATGTTATGCATTACGGGCATTCAAACAAGTACCGATATTATTTAGGCGGTATATTCATTATACAGAGCTATAGCTATAGGAAGGAGCTAGACAGCGCTTTTTTCAAATGTATAAACATTTCAGACGTAAATATTGAGAAAATCTTTGAGATTCTACCCAATATATAAATTGATTTTATGCATTACGGGCATTTAATATAATCAAGTGCCGATATTATTTTGATGGTATATTCATTGCATATAGCAGGGAGCGAGACAGTGTTGTTTACAAATGTATAATTATAAACATTTCAGACGTGAATATTCAGAAAATCTTTGAGATTGTACGCCCCGTTCTAAATACATAAATTGATGTTATGCATTACCTGCATTCAATTAAGTGCCGATATTATTTAGGCGGTATAGATGGCTACACTCAGTACACTAGTACACTGAAGCCACAGAAGCCTGTAACTCTCTGTAACTCCTATCACTGTGCTGACTGTAACTCTCTGTAACTCCTATCACTGTGCTGAATTGCTGAAACCACACACACAGCACGTGCGTGTTTTGCTCTAGCTCTAAATATAGAAATGATTATTGAGTTCAGAGGTCAGTTTGGAAAAGACGGAGTGCGGAGTATGGATTGCGGAGTACGGAGACTTTCAAAACATTTTTTTGAAAACATTTTTTTCATTCAGTTTATTTTTTCTAAAGATTCGATTTTAATGAGACTCCGCGTTTTCCACTTTATGGGGGCATAAGTAGAAAACGCGGAGTCTGTCAAAAAATTGTTTATTTTGCCCAAAGACTATATTTTAATGAGATTCCGCGTTTTCCACTTTATGCCCCCATACACTTGCAGTGTCTTTTCAATTTGAAACTTTGCACTATCCTTGGATCCCTAGTTCATGTATGTCGCCCATACTTCACTGAGAGTTGTATAGTAGGATCGGGCTTATAATATAATCAAATATTTTAATGGCATATTTGGGATTGAGGCGGATGAAGTTGAGCTGTTTTCTTATAACATATAAAGCATGCAAGGTTTTCTCACTTAGTTGCTTCAGAGCTAAAGTGAAATTGCCATTGTGATTTAGTTTGACTCCTAGGTAACAGTATTCCTGTACGATTGCTATGTTCCGATTTCCGAGATTAAACTTTGGGCTTGCCTTTCTTGTTTTTCTTTTTTCAATAATCATTACTTGAATGTGTTTTTTTAATTCAAATTTATCTCCATGAGCCATTTTTTACTCCAACTATGGAGATCGTCTAGAGATTTTTGTAGGCCGAATTTTGATCGAGATAATAAAATTAAGTCATTGGCATATAGAAGACAACTCAGTTTATTTCTATTTGGTAGTATAAACGGATCAGCATCAGTGTTATATCAAATAATGTAACCAATTCGTTTATATAATCAATTTAAGCAAGGCTATAAATTGCGGTTAATGGAGAAATATGTTCTAGAAGACTCTATCTCACCGGGGGTGTTTTCAGTCTGCCAACACATCTACCTCACAACAATTAATCCGTACAAGGTACGTACAAGGTCCAAGTACCTCGGTAGAAAAAGGAAACCGTTTTCTAGTCCTGTTAATATTACAAAATATCAGATAAATATCGAACTTTCGCTACTAAGCATGTGAACAACTGATCCAAACTAGGATTAACCAATCAGGAATTATCCTGAAGGTTTTTCCTTCACGTGCATACGTACAATGGCCCCCTTTGATCTGAGCCTTCTGATCGCAGTTTCGACGCGCACTGCTCATTCGCAAGACTTTAGCCAGTGCGTTAACATCTCTGGCAAAATTTTTGGCTAATAATTTAAGGGACCAAACCTTGGCAAAGAAGTGGAAATTAAAAAAAAAAGAAGAAACGTTTGCTTTCCGATCCAACCACCAATCTTGGAACAAATGGCAAAAGTAATGCGCAAGATCATGACGGCACAGTTCCCCTGAGATGCACAAGATCACATGCACAGATCCTAGTGTTGAAGTGTTCCAGAACCGGAATATTGCTACCGCTTGTAATCCCCGTTCTGTGACCTCAAACGGAGTGAGTTCGTTCCATATTGTTTATTTATTTTCCTAATATAACGTTCTTGAATTTACTGCTGTTACACTAGTAATATATAACTTTATGTTACCCTCCTGCTGTCCTACATGAGTCACAATTTGTATTGTATTAGTATATGCGCTATGCATTCGCGCCTACTCAAGGTTAGATGCTGTACTATTATCTCCAGTTGCACGATATTGCTACTTTGTTTAATACCATACAATTACACGTAATTAATTAACTGCATATGTGGATCAATAAGTTTCACTAATGACCGGGATATTTTAGGGAAAGTACATTTATTACACCGAGGGAGGGGGATGAAGATGCCTTGAAAAAAGCTCATATTTTTACAGGGCCCCTGTTGAGGTTATCGGTAAATTTCGATGCCCCCCCTCCAAGTTTTTCAAATTTTCAATGCCCCCCCTCTAGAATTCGGAATCGAAGGAGTACAATCCGGAATTCTCTCTTATCATAGATGCAATTTGCAGTTCCTCAAGATGTCTGATATACTCAAGTGCTTCTCCTCAACAAAACTACCGATCTGCTGCTTCTTTCATCTCACCAGCGCCAGATGAAATGGCACCGTCTTTAAAACATTTTAAATTGGCTCTAGGGGTGGAATTATCAACAGGTTGTTGTTGTCCATCATTCAGCGTATTCAGAGTCTTGAACACGTTCATGTAGTGGCCAGGATTTCCTGGATCAGGGTAATGTGCTGGAACCTTACAGTATGTTGCCCCCACCCAACGTATCTCCCGGCATCTGTTGCAAATGTGTTTGCATGCCTGTCAAAAATGCATGCAAAAGTGCCAGTATGCTTCAATTTCTTTAATTTCCATCCCGTTTGTACGAAATATCCCATAAACATGGAACATATCATTCTTGCAAATTGTATATGCTTTTTTGCTTTTTGGCGCGTAAATTACTTCACAAACCTGGCGCAAAAAAATTTAAAATAAGCTATAGCTGATTTGATGGATCCATTTAGAGGAGCAGACTAAGGATATCTTAAAACTGAAATCGGTTTCGAATACAACCATCAGGGACGTAGCAAAGCCAGGCCTTAAAATATCTTTTACAAGGCCGTCTGACAAAATGTCCGATGACGTTGAGTTTGGGTTGGACATATGTCCGATGGCCTTCAGTTCAGTTATGACTCGGAAATAAGTCTGACACAATGTATTAATTCTGAGTGGTAAATGTTGTGAAGATATTAAATAATTTGTTTCTTTCATACTTATTCCCAAGCCAAAGTTTATTCCTAAGTTTATGTTTATCAACATATGTAGTCTGGCAAAAACAAAAAATCGAGTACGAGCTGTAGTTGCACTGGAGGCAGACTTGGTCAATAACGATATAGATGTATGTGTGGTGAGCGAGAGTCACCTGAAACCTGAAATGCCAGATGCTGTGGTGACCATTCACAATTATTCAATATTTATAAGAGATAGAAGTTGGGAAGGACGCGATATGAGAGCAAAAGGAGGGGTAGCAATATATGTTCGGAACAACTTAAAAGTTATTGATATTTATCGATCCAGTTTGTACGAACTTATTGGTGTCACACTTCTGTTACCTACAGGAAACCGTATGTCGATATACGGCCTTTATCACCCACCTAGGCACAATTATCTGGAGAGTGACTTATTGGATTATTTGATAAATATTTCTGACGACGTTCTGGACAAATATCCAGACACTGTAATTGTTTGTGGAGGGGATTTGAACAGTTTGGACATAAAACACCTTGAGGAACTATCAGGATGGGATACAATGGTCGACTTTTCAACAAGGGGTAACGCATGTTTGGATAACTGCCTTACAAATAGAATAGATTTGTTCTCAAAATGTTATCCTTTCCACATGTTAACTAAAACAGACCACATGGGGGTTATTTTACCAGCAGGGACGAAACTAAAACCTATGCGCTGAAAGGTTGAATTTCGGGATTGTAGAAAGCATCGAAAGGAAGATTTCCACAAAGCTTTAGCAGAAGAAGATTGGGAGGATGTATCGCAGTCCACAAATGTAAATGACGCTGTGAATTGTCTTGAACGTAAGATCATGGATCATATGAATAAATGTATGCCCACAAAAACAGTCTCAATTTCGTCACGTGACCCTTACTGGATGAGTCCTTTAATTAAATCTTTGATAAAATCTAAATCCAGAATTGCTCGGTCGCAAAAGGATAGACTCAGTTTAATTAACAAAAGGATTTCTGATGTCATTTGTCAAAACAGAAGAAATTTTAGGGCCTTGGTGGGAAGTAGAACTTGGTGGAGAAAGACGAATGATATTAATATTTCTCAGCGAAATGCATCGTCATCAAGAGTTACTTTAGATAATGCATCACTTACAAGATTAAATCGCTACTTTGGCGAACTCTGCCACGATGATAGTTATGTCGAACCGACGCTCTCAATTATTGGTGATGAAGTAGATATTCCTAGCTTTACGGAACAGCAGGTATGGAATGCCTTGAAAAGAATAAAGAGGACAGCAACAGGTCCCCATTATATTCCCTATTGGGTTTGGAATGATCATGCGGAAATTCTAACCGAAGTTATAACTAACGTCTGGAATTTGTCCCTTTCATCACATACTTGGCCAGATTCATGGAAAAGAGCGAATATTAACCCTCTTACAAAGGTTGATTTACCAAAGGAAGATGGTGACTTTCGTGGAATAAATATTACACCTGTAATTGCGAGGACCTTCGAAAAGCTCGTTTATAATAGTCAGGTCAAGTCGATAGTTGAGGAAATTTTATCCCCAACGCAATTTGCGTACAGGCAGGGGGAAGTTGTACAAACGCTCTGTTGACTATTCAGAACAAAGTACTCAACTTCTTAGATAAAGCGAACTGCAAAGCAGTTAGACTGTTTTCTATGGATTTTAGCAAGGTTTTCGACTCAGTGAAACATTCACTCCTCTCGGAAAAGTTAAAAACTGTGCCACTCAACCCTTATATCATAAATTGGTATTTAAATTTTCTAAAGAATAGAAAGCAAAGAGTCCTCAACCCTTATATCATAAATTGGTATTTAAATTTTCTAAAGAATAGATTTTGTAACGATTTTTGTGGAGAATGGATGGATGTTAATAAGGGTACAACACAGGGGAGCGTAAGTGGCCCCTACCTTTTTAATATTTTCCTAAATGATTTAGAGGTGGACATAGACGGCGAGAACGCTCTTTTTAAATATGCGGACGATTCAAATATAATAGTGCCAGTTTGGAGTGAGGGTCCTGATACATCAACAGATACAGTTGGACAATTCCTGAACTGGTCTGATGATAATTTTATGACTTGTAACCCTGGTAAATGTAAAGAGTTTATCATCCGGAAGAAGGGATATAATGATCAACTTGACAATGTTTATAATATACCCCAATGCAAAGAACTTCCCATTTTAGGTACTACTTTTCAAGACACTCTCAAGTTCACCAGTCATGTGCGAGGTAAATTGGTCAAAGCAAACAAATGCTTGTACGTTATACGAACACTCAGGGCAGAAGGCTATAGCCAATGTGAGATAGATTATCTATTTAAGACCCTAGTAATATCTACTATAACGTTTGGCATGTCCGTCTACGGTTCTTCTCCAGCCGAACTCAATACTCTACAACGGTTTTTTGACAGATGTTTTAAAGTGCCCGTAACCCCAAAATTGATTTTCAGCTTGTTAAAAGTATGCTACCAGTGGAACAGTATTGCGAAAAAATTTTTGCGTTTGGTTGAAAAGCAAACATTTTAGAGCCACTTGAATTATGGATTGCTTGGTCAATGGACGTCGTGTACGGGAAACTGGGTCTAGCACAATTTCTGACGTCACGCGAGTTACTGAATATCACCACTAAATAAGTAAACACACGACTCTTGCCATTAAAACTTTGAACTGAAAATCATCATGGTGATATGGTAAATCTTTCGAAGTTATTATCGTCGTATTTCAGGAATATATATTACAATTTACAGTATGTTATGTTCAAACTAGGCCGGGTTACATGATTTTTGATACACTTGCAATTGTTGTCATACGCGTACTAAACTCATAGTAACTGCAGCTTCTCTATATTTTACGATCATTTTTAGTGAGCATTTTCACAGGTTTATGAAACTTTGCCACGGTTTTTATACTACGCTGATGGATCCACCAAGGATAAACTATGTTGTGTTATGCTTTTAAGTTGTCTCTGCAGCAATATTTTATTGCCACATACCGATCATATGACACTAAGACAATTTACACTATCTTACAATTTTGGTGCGCTATTCGGTCACCTGCAACGACCCCTCGCCTATATTTTCCAAACACAAAGTTCAGATCACTAGATGAAAACCGGTAGTATTTTAGTCATTTCACGATGAAAGTATTGTGTTTTAACGGGAAAGTGTTCTTGTGAAGTGCGCATATATTTCTTAGAGTTAGAGTGGGCAACGAATACTTTGTACTCGCAGATCTCAAGCACATATCAAATGGCAGTATAGTGACACAAAATTTACGATTCCAATGCAAATAATATAGGGAATGCGTTTTAGAACATACATTTACATAACAGAACATAAATATATCATGCAACGACTATTAGCGCAAACGGTAAGCTTGGAAAATCATGATTTTCAACAAAACAAACGCGCTATTACACAGACACGATCAGTACCATGCCAATTTTATAGTTCCGTTGCAATTTAATACGATAGTTGTTATTGTTAAGCAAACTGCCAGGCAAACTGTAAACTTCAAGGATCAATATTTTCGAACAAGCAAGCACGCTCTTCTTGATATATTTGTACAACGCGGATTTTTTAAAGTTGATATTTCCAGCGTCTTGTTATACTGAAATCAAGCGCCCTCACTAAAAATTACATAACAATATGATACAAACGCGCTCCTGCTGAAACCACAACTAACTTGCGTGACGTCACAAATAATGCTCGTTCCAGACTTCAAGCAGTTAAATATTCCGACGTCCATGTGCCAAGAAAATCGCAATATAAGCAGGTTCAAGTGGCTCTAAAATTTTTGCTTTTTAACCAAAAGCAAAAATTTTTTCGCGAAACTACTACACTCATAGCATATTTTTAATAAGCCGAAAATCAATTTTGGGGTTACGGGCACTTTAAGCGAAAGTATATATCAGAACCTGTAAATATTAGATATCTTTTAGAAATACAAGACAAAAATATTTTTAAGGCTTCTGTAAATCAGAAGAGTGCCATAGTCGACTTGATACCAAGAAAAAAAATCCACAAGCTACTCTTTGAGGACAGAGTTTAGTCAGTATCCAAGAGTGAACACGGAACGTTTTAAATTGTCGTTTGCAAATAGATTAATTTTTAACTATAACCTATTCATATGATGTAAACTTTACTAATGTATTCTTAATATGTACTTGTAACATAAGATATGTATTTTTATCTTTTGATCTACTAAAAAGACTTTTGAATTTGAATTGAATTAGCTGTCAATGCTAGGTTGTGACAGTCTAACAGCGGCAGGGGTGAATGGGGCAGGTTAAGCAGTGTCAAATCAATGGCATTGTTTACAGGGACACCGGAACTGGGGGGGGGCAGAAGGGGCAGCCGCCCCCCTTAAAATTGTCTAGCTTGAGACCACACAGTTAAATATTGTGTGCAGAACTTAAAGTAGGGAGTGTTTAAGGAAAATTACATCTAAATATGTCAACATGAAACATCATGGGTATGAAATATCATGAGTCTAGCTGGATACTTTCCTTGGCAAATAAAATTGTCCAACATTAGGCAAGATACAGAAACATTTAAATATTAACAAACTGCTGAAAATTGGGCACTTCGGAGTGAAATGGGTAATTTCACCATTGTCGTGACTTGCCGGGTTGTGTCTAAAGATATATAAAATGTAGCCCAAAGGTTGTTACATATATTATTAAGCAGATCATGCAGGTGGTATAGATAAATGTATTCATATATTATAAACTTTGAACAAGCAAACAAAGGACTTTGACTGTTTCCAGTTAGGGCACTTCCATAATCAAGTTGCCACACAAAAAATTGATCAAATTAACATTTTACCTATTAACCGACCCACCCGGCATTAAAAACTTAAGCATGACATACAAAGGAAATTGAAATTAACCCTCTATACCCCATTCCATTGATATCCTAATACATTGTACTATTACCCTCAGATGTTAGACATGGTAAAATCAAACAGAACTGAAAGAATCCAGCTTTGATGCAACCAACACCTGGTGTTAGACTGAGAGTGAAAAAAAAATTAAAGTAGGGTATATAAGTGCTATAATGGTAAAGTGCATGAGACATCCTTTCCCGGCTGATAATTTCAGCAAATATACTAGATAGATATAAGTAGAAAATAATATAACGGCATGTCTTGCAAATATAACGACATATCTTGTGAAACACTGCTGAAGGTGAATCATATTTGATTCAAAACATACAGTTTTCATAAATTGTGTGTTAATTACTATATAACGCACTCCTTATTCAGAATAACTTTTATTCTATGACTATTATGTAACTGAGACATGCACATTTAGCTGGGATATGCCTAGGTATTTATAAGCATATAAAGAATTGAGGATTGAAACTTGAGTAGATGCCAAGCTATAATATATTAATTTTGATACAAGAAACACTGCCACTGCCACTGGAATCTGGCAATACACAACTATTAACTATTTGGCATTAGTTAATACAATAAACATAATTTAATATAAGGACTTCAGGAGTCAAATGTAAGCTTTGAATTAAACTAACGTTTTATATCATCGTTTTAAATATTGTCGCGGCAAATTCAAATTTTAAGCCGAAACATCAAGCACGTGCATTCTCAAAATTCAGGAACGAAGATTGAAGTAGAAAATATTTCCTTTCAAAATTGCTCTATTATACATAAAACATAATAAGATTCTTAGCTGGATATTACTCTGTCATCCCTGATGTTTCATCTTCGCTTATTAAGGCTTCATCGGCTCGGCAAATTCAAATTTTAAGCCGAAACATCAAAGGTCATCAAACACGTGCATTCTCAAAATTCACGAATGAAGATAGCAAATATTTCCTTTCAAAATTGCTCTATTATACATAAAACATAACAAGATTCTTACCTGGATATTACTCAATCATCCCTGATCTTTCATCTTCGTTTATTCACGGTTAATAAGGCTTCATCGGCTCGAAATATCGAGCGAAATATTGTAACTTCGAAATCACGAACTGATTATAAAAAATGGCGGGCACAGAATAGATATAGAGCAGAAGGTTCACTCAAGGGTAAAAAGTGTGCCAGAATGTCAGCCGACTTCCGGCGTGGCCGCCATGTTGAAAGCAACCAAACCAGAGGAAATTTTATAGGAGTTAATATGGCGGAATGCGAAATAGAGCCACTAAAAGTGCTCTAGCTTTTTATGTATCCAAGCAAAACTCATGATACTTTGAAATATCATAAAGAAGAGGTTGTTCTTTGATTTAATTGTCACCATGAGGATGACAAACGAATTTAAGCGTGGAATTTGGCCATTGTCATACATCGATTAATTTCACCTTGGTCTTTGGCGAATGGTGATAAACATATAAAGTTATATAGCTTATGTGTGGTTAGTCCGATCGCCGTAAATATGTTTTGAGTGATAGGTTGGTGATATTTCATGGTGTACAAAAGGATTAAGGACGTGAATACCATGAACAATGAAGGAAATAAATCGAGTTCATCGAACCTTCTGTGAATCTGTGATCAACTATTCAAACAGTGTAATTCAACTTGGCATATTGGCCTACAATCGTTCAATATAAAATAATATTGCGATATGAAAGAAATTGCTGGACCTACTTCTTCTTCAAAAATGAATTTTAGAGATAATATATTGACTTGAACCTATTGAAATCCTTTGGCTGTGACTTTACAAATTTGGTATCACAAGTGACAAGGCCTCCTATGACATTATCATGACTGTTCATTGATATTGGAAAAATAGTTTAAAGATCAATGCTTGGATGAATCAGGGAACTTCATTTACAAAACAGACAATAAAAGACCTGATTTATCTTAACAACAGTTTAATTATAAATCTGTCAGATTCTAATACACACTCTAGTTTTTAAGATACATATTAACAGTTTACTCTACAATGAGGGGAAAATAATCTGAATATGAGAATTTTCTCTGTTACTCAAGTTTATGTTACATTTAGCACCAAGTACATTATTGTTGCTATCACCTTAGGGGCTGTTTACATGAGCCCGGCTAGCCATGCAGGCTGGCCCAGTTAACCAGGCTGAAGGCCTGGCTAGCCAGGAGGTTACCTGAGCTGGTGACTTTACATGGAGAAATTTCAGCCCGGTTATCCGGGCATCCTCTTTGACTCAAGTGAGATCTCGGCTAGGCAGATTCTTGTTAAATGATTTGTATTAAGCTGGGTGCCTCAGTTAACAGGACTAGTCGGGCTCATGTAAATAGCCCCTTAGTTATTAAGACTTGTTGGCAGAGTAAAATATATCAGGCAATAAAATTGGTTTCAACTTGCAACAAACCGGATGTTGGTGCATGTAAGTTGTAGTGTTGCTTTTACAAAGGGAACCAAGTAAATGAAACTTTAACATCTAGTGTATTCTACTATGTACAAGTTGTACAACCCCAAAAATGTAAACAACACTTTGATTTGATTTTAGTTCCATAAATCCATATTTTTTATCCATATTATCAATCCATATTTAATTTGATTTTAGTTCCATAAATCCATATAATTTAGTTCCATAAATTTGAGTTTAGGTCCATAAATCTATTACGATCTGCAACTGTCCTACATGCACAAATGCCATCCAATGTAATGACCTAGATGATAACAGGAAGCAGTTTTGTTTCATTAAGGCCTTTGATCAAACAGAAAACATATTTGAAGGTCTTCATGTTCCAACAAATTGCTTTCTGGGTTCTTCATGTTCCAACAAATTGATTTCTTCATGTTCCAACAAATTGCTTTCTGCTTTCTTCATGTTCCAACAAATTGCTTTCTTAATTGTTTTTGAGGTTGTGCATTTACTACAGCTTGAAATTTGCCAATCGTGAACTTTCCAACACTAAAAAGAAGAACAGAAAATATTTGAAGGTAGTGCATCTTTAACCATGTGCACTGGACAATATGCTGTGTTGCCAAAACAATTAATCAATATAACTTCTACAAGTTTATAAGAACTGAACATCTTTTACACCAAGTACATAAGAACTGAACTGTAAGATACAAGGCTGGTGTTAAATCTAATATTGATGGTAATCATACACAGGAGAAATTACTAATATGTTGCTACACTGAGTAAATTTATACCAGGCAAGCTGAAAAATCAACTTTACCACAGTAAGAATGCAGCCCACAACCCCTGGTTTACAAGACCAATGCATTCCAGACTGAGCTACACAGTTTGAATGTGCAATATTTTATTATTTTGGAGCTTAATTAGTCTCGCTCCTTCACTAAGATGGTAAACCTAACAATGCCGATGGTAATTGATAACAGGTGAAATCATTAATTAAGATGGTGCTTGCTGAGTAAATCTACATGAGATTGGTGTGTTGCAATTTTGGGTCATGAACTGTAACTTCTGGCAAGTTAGTCTGCTCCACCATCAATTGCTTGATACAGATGTGAACAAATATCGTACTCATTACTGTTACCAGCAATCAAAGTTTAATATCAAAGTTACAAATTATAAACCAGTTCTGGTGAAAATGGATTCTACTCGCGCAGTTTACTTAGTTTAGTCCAAAAACGTTTTTGTTAATTAAGAAAAGAAGCCCAATACAAAGACATCACATCCCCTTTCACTGATCAGGTATATAATTTAATACGAATAGTAGTACGAATTATAAGGATATTCACAGTATAATATGCGCCTAAAATTAAAAAAATTCAACCTACTGCGTTCTAAAAACAAGACATGACGCATTTTTCTTCAAGTTAAGTGGAATAGTAGTTGCAATAGTTTCAAACTACACTCAGAAAAACAACATATAAATGCGTATATATCCATCGGTGCCAAAACAGCACATACAGTTTGCTGCGTTTAAAATGACAATTTTAGCATCATTCAATAAGCTTTTATTATAATAAAATGAATAATCTACCTTTCTTTTGTACGTCCTGAAAATTTCAATGACATCCACCATAAAATAACGACGATATACCCATTTAAAGTTATGAAATACAAGTTTCGCCATATTGGTTTATAATGTTTTGGACCAGAGTTGGTTGCTTTCAACATGGCGGCCAGGATCCGGAAGTAGCATGTGCCGGCACAAAAACTTCAAAGGTTCCGACTCGAGTGAAGCTTCTGCCCTTCTCTCTTTTGTGGTATCGGCCACTTTCGATACCTGCTGGTTAACGGAAAACCATTTTACATTACTGTATGTAACCTAAATAAAGCTAATAAAAAGCTAATAAGTAAACCAAAAGCTCGAAACGTAATAAATATTTTTTAAACATGACTTGGCGCACCACACTTGGAATATTAAGAGTTATTTTAGTGGTTCATTAAATCTTATTCAACCAAGAAGTGAAATTAAACAAGTCGTTTAAAAAAGGGTGCAAGTATCGAACGATACCACTCAGTAATCGATACCGATACCGCTGTTTGTGGTATCGCTGGTATCGAATACCGAGTACTCGGTATCGCCCATCACTAGCAGAAATGGAATACCATAATAAAAGAAGCAAATTTAAAGATACAAGCTGAAAAATAACACTCTAAATAGTGTTTTTGATAGCGATTCGAACAAGAATATTTAACAAAGAAGATACGTCCGAAGGGGCCGAAGTTATGATCGGCGAAAGGTATGGTCTAGTCTATATTTTCTATCAGACAAATACATGCGTATATTAATTTGATAATATACGATCTCGCTTGACTTTCAAAGGCCATAAATCGCAATAATGTCACGAGTTGACATTTTACTAAAACTATCGATAGAAATTAGGAGATATTTCTTCACTGAATCGAACGGTGGGATTTTCATATAGGCCTATCATGTTCTGAACCAAAGATACTAGGGGTATGGGCCGGTTGATGCAGTAATTATTAAATAACAGTTAAACTCTTATATACCCGTTGAATATGTATAGTTGTAAACAAATAAAAACTATCGTTCTATAAGGTTCAAAACTTTCAGTTTGGTTGTTGACTGATGATGAATCTATAGTATATACTTGCATGCTTTGCATTTTGAGCTTATTAAACCACCATTTTAAGGCAGCTAAACGGGCGGCTTGGTTTATATTAACACATAAAATAAATTCCTTGATTCTCATCACTAGACACAGTCTACACTTTGAAATGTCGAAGACAGTGGGAGATTTATTTTTTATATTTTATATTCATAATTTATATATCAATAGTTCGTATCTCCACGAACAATGTCAATGACAGAATGACTGAGTTTCTTTAAAATACAATGAAATTTCATTCAAAATTCTGTTTGTTTGAAATTGGAAGTTTAAATTGGCACTAAAAACCCTATATAAAATATAAAAAAATTAACTGTCTTGAATTATTTTGTCGGGCGGTACATTTATATTGTATAACGAAATATAAAACATTTCACGAGGATTTTAAAATTCAGTCGGGCGGTGATGATAATCAAGGAATTTAATATTTTATGTAGCAACTTGGGAGTGGCTAATTTTGAATATTTACTTAATGACATCTATAAATAGCTTTGATGCTTCAGGGGCGGTAGTTCATTCACACCCAGTTTTCCTAAGTACCGCCTGCCATGCAGGCTATTTTATAACTAGAATGCTTAACTATTCCTGTGTCACATGAAAGAAAATATGGCATGCAGAAATCGAACGAAAATTATGCCAAGAAAATTCGGCCATGCCCGTTTGCCGTTCCCGCAAACGTGAAGCTTAATAAACTCCCTATACTTTATAACTATATACGTCAGTTGGCCGATAGTGCAATCGGGTGGCGAGTTAATATAAGCCACAGCCTACACATAGCAATGTACACGTTTATAGTTTGTAGTGCCTCCCATGGGACTTTAAGTCCCGTTCACACTTTTATATTATATATTTCGCTATAATTTGTGACTATTTTTGTATATTTTATAATTTCACTGCATTTAAATTTATTAATTCAGTCGTGAATTTATTAATTCAGTGCCTATGCTTCAAGTCGTCTTTTGAGCTCAACTGTTAGCTGTTCGAAGTTAGGACAATTTGTGCATTTAAATTGAAGAATGAATTGAGACTAAAAACCTATCGAAACCTTCGGAAACTTCTAGAACTTACTTTGCGGTTACTGCATGGTCTGCTGTACACGGACCTCTCTAATTGCTGGAACTTGGTTTCCTTTGATGGTAATGAGTAAATCCAAACGACTTCACACCCATGTCCATAGTGAATTGTAAATATTTATCACGCGAGAGAGCCTTTAAAAAGGTCAGATGGCGAGCAATTTTTCATTCTAAACAATCTACAGAAGGAGAAGATAGCGGTTTAAGACGCGCCCTATCAAAAATTTAAAAAAGATCCACCGACTGCTCGTATACCAGCTATTGAAGTATTTTTGAATAAAGTGGAAAAAGATTTATTTGAACAAACAAAATATAAGGATATTGAAGATAATCTAACTTCAGAAGAAAGGAAAGCATTAACTGAGTTTCGATCAGTATCAGTGGAAGACCAAGATGCAAGATAAGGGTAATAATTTTGTTAACAGTTGTTAAAATCCGTCATTGTATCGTCAAAAGAAAATCTTTCACTCTTACAGCCGCCATTTCGTTCGAAAGCAACCTACAGCCTCCTACCGTTATGCTTAGCGGGCATCGCTTTAAAGGGAAAGGTCTATTCATTAGTCACATCAGTGTACAGTAAACCCACTGATGCGCATCTGTAGTTACACGCAGAATCGTGTCATCCTAAATCGCAGATATTGGGAATAGCTAAGGGGGTAGCTTTAAGGATTCGTAGGATATGTTCGGAAGAGGTGGATTTCTGTATTAATTGAGAGTGAGGAATATGCTAATTATTAGTGATAGCTTGCGTATCAAGCATGATGAGCAGCATGTAATTCGGAATAAATTTGCGGAAGTTGCATCTATGACTAGGCAGGAAGCACGTTGAAGCAAAAAACGATTTAATATAAATTTGTGCATTTTTTCGGGTAAGTATAATCCCAGAGGACCTGACATCCGTAAGATTTTAAAGAAATATCATAAGGAAGTGATTTGCGATGATGAAAAGGCTATTGAAGTTTTACCAGAAGGATCTATTTGTGTTCCGGTTGCATAGAAATGTAATGCCAACTTAGAGGAACTTTAACTCCTTCTGACCAGTATAAAGATCGATCTCGAACTAGTAGGCCACTAGGGTGTTTTAAGTGTCACGCTAAACGGTGTGGTAATGTGGTTGTTGTAGGAGGAAGGTACTTCCTTTTCATCGATAGCTACTAGGAGAGTATTTCAGATTAGTAAACCCCTTACTTGTACTACTAGTCATGTTGTTTAATATCTTGCATGCTGTGTGGCCGGAAGCAAAATGCCCTGGGTACGAGGTTGGCTTGTAATTTGCAAGGAGTGGGTTCTACTGTTAATTTTAAGACTCGACTTGCCAATTATAAGTCTCATATAAAGCATAATAAAAGAACATGTAGTATTGTTAATCACTTCCTTGATTGTCACGCTGCACATGATCACTCACTCGACGTCTGGACAAATTGAGGGAGTGTGAGAATTTTGGATTGCAAGTTTAATTACTAATCTAAGGGGTATTAACTCCACGCATGATTTTGTCCAACAAGAGCGTTCCTTAATTAGTCAGGCATGTATTATATTAGTTATGCAAAAATTGTTGTATAAATAGTGTACACATTATCTGACTACCTCATTCTGAGGGAGGCTGTGACAAGCGGCTGAAAATATTTAATGTTTAGTTTCTTTTAGTTAACGTTTAGTATAATAAAGGTAGTCACAAAAACCGGTTTCGAGTAAACAAAATCGTTAACAAAATTTAATGACCCAAGCATTGTTTCGCCTAAGCACTGTTTCGCCTAAGCATTAATTGTTTCACCTAAGCATTGTTTCGCCTACACGCATTCCGCGCATTCTTTCGATAGCATAAAACCAACCTATATTTTCGAAATTACTCACCACCTGATGATTCCTATACGGATGAAACAGATTGTATTTATATATATATATATATATATATATATATATATATATATATATATATATATATATATATATATATATATATATATATATATATATATATATATATATATATATATATATATATAAAAGACAAGCTTGAGTTACTTCGTTTAAAACATTTATTCACAACAAATTTGTTTCGTATGGCAAGCTAGGCTTGCCACACTCATCAGGTGAATGGTGATATCGCGTATTTACATGATGTTATAACCTATAGGTAACTTGAGCTGTTATATACAAATGTTTGACGTCATTAGGAAAGCGTAATCTGACTACTGGCTACAGAGCAGGAATTTTTTCCTGTGCCTACATGCCGATCATTAGTGTTCGTTCGATAGTAAATTATAACGAACTTTTCGTGCAGGCATAATTTACAACGTTTTGTTTTGTTTGAGTAGGCCTTACATTTCTTTAAAATTTTCCAACGAATAGAGTATTCTATGTTGGACTGTTTCAACTGCCAAATATATTTACTCAGTTCAGTTGAATGTTTATGATCCGGGTTCCTGAACGAACTTGTATGGTTGTAGTATCTCACTTTAAATGGGCCCGCTGTGTGTCCAACGTAGGTTTCTTTCTGTTGGTTGTCTTTTCTCGTTACTGTGGCTTGGTATACAACGCTTTCGGTTAAACATTTGCCAGGGAGGGGGCAGGATTCTTCCTGACGGCAATTACACTTCCTATCGGGATTTTTAGTAGCCTCAGGCTGCTTGCGATCGAGTACAGTTCTGTTGTGCGCCGTGATGATATTGTGCACGTTGGGCATACAGCTGTAGCTTAATTTAAGATTGTTCCTATTGAACAGTTTATGTAAGGGATGGTGTGGTGGGAAGCATTCATCAATAGCCTGCAGAAATTTGTGACCAATGTCGGTGGCAACGTTGGCGCTGTAGGGAGGATTAAACCATATCACGTTTCTGCTTCTATTACGTTTAGGCTTTGGTGGCTGGGGATTGTAATTAAGGACGTAGTTAAAACCACTCTTTCGCAGGGCTTCCTGATATGGAGGCGCGGCCGACTGGAAGGATTGCTTATCTGAGGATATGTTTGATAGCCTCTTGTTAATAGCATCTGGTATGCTGCGTAGTATTGTAGGCGGGTGGTTGCTGTTGTGGTTGAGATATAGCGGTGTATTTCCGGGTTTCATATATGGCTTGTAAGATGACGATCTAAGGTCAAGTGTAATGTCTAGATAGTTCACGCATTTTTTGTTGGCTTCGATGGTTATTTTCAAGTTGTTGTCACTGAAAACTTTGCAAATGCTTTTCTTAATGGTCTCGATTTCACGCGGTGTTTTGTCAAAGGCTGCGAGGCCGTCATCTCTGTACAGACCGATATCATTGCCGTACTCTGCCGTTAGTTGTGAAAGAAGATACGATCCCACTAACTCGCATGTCTCAGCCCCGTCAAAACTGACCATGGTTACATCGAAAAGTGAATCGGCTGGTGTATTCTTTCGCCAAGTTGTATTCCTGTTGAAGAGCAGCGATTGCTTAGCTTTCATGATGATGGCTTTCTCATTTTCGGTTATTTCGTCGTATTGTGAGGCGAATGCTAGGGATTCTTTCAGGAGCTCTTCTGATATAGACGGATAGAAATCTACTATATCGAAGCTGATAAACGAGTGGGTAGATTTACTAGGCATGTTGTTAAACCACTTTATTACTGCGTCAGTATTTTTCCATTGGTTTATGTTGGTGGATTTGACAATTTTGGAATTGATCCTTTGAAGGACTTGCTTGCTGACAATCCCGATCTCAGATTTCGATGGATTTATAAGTCTGCAGGTAGGGTTGTTGGAAAAATTTGGTTTATGATCTTTCAGGGTGATAAATGAGTCCTTTGTTGCTAGTGAGTCAACACGGTTGTCGATGCCAAGACTTTTTGTAATTTTCTTTTCATCAGATATTATTCTGTCCGTGGTTTTTGTCGGGGCTTTCTTGTAGGTTTTTGTTATTGCAGTATCAATTAACTTGTCATATGTGGGGGCGTCCAAACGGTAGAAATTTGTGGTTTTATCGGCAGCAACAAGTAGTTTCTCGTCTGCTTTACGATTACGCTTTCCTAATGACGTCAAACATTTGTATATAACAGCTCAAGTTACCTATAGGTTATAACATCATGTAAATACGCGATATCACCATTCACCTGATGAGTGTGGCAAGCCTAGCTTGCTATACGAAACAAATTTGTTGTGAATAAATGTTTTAAACGAAGTAACTCAAGCTTGTCTTTTATTTGCTCTACTTTTGTATCGAGCACTCTATTCTTATGATTCGACACTCAATATACTTATTGACATTCGCCTATATATATAAATATATATATATATATATATATATATATATATATATATATATATATATATATATATATATATATATATATATATATATATATATATATATATATATATATATTTGTTGTGTAATTGTACACTCCGGTTAATTAAGATGAAAATGTTCTAGAGTGTGTATTATATAATTTCCATACCCAGCGCAAGCAGAAAGATGTTGTCTGCCGCAGCTGGGTCTCGAACCCGCGACCTTCGAATTACTAGATCGACGCTCTACCTACTGAGCTACACGGTCAGACGGATTTTAAGACTGGAAATTATGAAATATATTACACACTCTAAAACATTTTCATCTTAATATATATATATATATATATATATATATATAATTCAATTTATTTTGGTTGTCTAGATATATAAAGTGCTCAATACTAAAAGTATAGCAGAGCTTATTAGATTGTCTATATCTTAAAATTAAATATCGCTACTCTGAGTTTCACGTCCTTTCTAGACGATCATCAGGCGATTTTGTTACTGATTACGTATTTTGTTACTGATTATATATATATATATATGGTATATATATATGGTATATATATATATGGTATATATATATATGGTATATATATATTTAAAAAACTCATTAATAATTCAGGTGTCGTGGTTTTATATGTGATATAAAATCATGTTAATTTACATAAACATTAGCTTTGATTTTCTCGGTTTAGACAAAGTTTATTTTAAAAATTACTTCGCCAATGAACTCGTATAAGATGAGTCGTTTTTTAAGCCATTTAAAGCACTTGTAGTCGTGTTTTATCACATATAAAACACTCCGCTACGCGTCGTGTTTTATATGTGATAAAACACTCCTACGCGTGCTTTAAATAGTACATGGTATATATATGGTAATATGGTATATATATATATGGTACATACTATATATGGTATATTTTTAGTGGCTACGCCTACGTGGTTACGCAGTGAGTTTTTAAAAGAACGAAACATTGGTATTCTGACGTATTTCCTTGGTATTGGAATTTGATAGCGCGTGACTGCGTATAGCCACTGAAAATGTAGCTACGCAGTGAAATATGACTAGTGGACGGGTATTCTGCAATTTAGCCCAATTCCTCGCTCAATACTCATTGGCGCTAGGACTGTTCGATATACCGATATACCGAAAATATCGGTATTAAATCAATATCGGTACACCGATACCGGATATTCAACCATACCGATATACCGAAATTTCGGATATACCGGAATTTTTCGGTATACCGTGCTAAATTTACCAACTATATGGCGAAACCATAACCTTTATTTTACTACTGAATGGCAATTCAAAGAACTTTCTACTGCAATGATTTAGAATTTCCACTTCAATGAGATTTTACACTGAGTACGAACAAAATATCTTTGACATATGAAATTTGCCAAATAAAATTTGTTCATGTAAAAGAAGCTTTAATTTACCGACTGGTTCATTGAAAAGTGGGGGGCCTTAATACGGAATCAAAGCAATTGTCAAACAAGTCCTTTGAGAGCAAAATCTATTGATAGTCAATCTAAAGAGGAAAACGCACTCAAGTCTCAAGAATTTACTCTGAAGAGCCTTGCAGGTCATAGGTCACCTATTTTCCCACTGTTATTAGCGGGGAAGAAGCACAATTTTCAAAAAGGGATAATCACTTCACTACCTTGTACTATATAGCGGACATAGAATCCTAACAGTTGAAGATTTTTTATTTTTGTTCTAGGCTTTATCAGAAATACTTGTTCACCAGGATTTAAAAAAACGCATTGATGAAATGAAACATACTCATTCTCATGATCTTATTGCCATAATTCTTGAAAAGAGCGGAATGTTAAAAGAGAAAACAGAACTGTCTAAGGAGAATTGTACTGTTGATCAGCTGTTCTCATTTTTGCTGAAAAAAGGAATGGCCAAGAAGTGTTTATATTTTCTCTTTGACTTTGTCAATGATGTCAGAAATAAAACAAAGCTCCCCTTGTTAATAAGTTGGTAGGTATTGTCGCGTTCCGTCGCGATATTTTATAAATCAATCAAATGACAAAAATTCAAGGACAGGCGTCTCAAACACATATAATTCTTCAAAATATAAAGACCCCGTTCACACAGCTACTGTACCGGATTCGCTGGTCATGACATCTTCGTTTGCTGCCCAGGAACAACCCTAAGCAACGTTTTTTAGGTTTTTAAAACAACGTACAAAAGGTTT